>RCUC01148791.1:0-121305 GCA_003697995.1 Taxidea taxus jeffersonii | reverse complement strand
ACCCCGTAGATCCCTGAGCTCTCCCGGGTCGGAGTCTCCCCGGATCTTGTGGGGACCCCTCGCACAGAGCACCGGTCCGTGTCACAGACCACTAGGAAATCTCGGCTCTGTCTCCGCAGCCGGCTTCCCCACTCTAATACCTGTGAGCTCTGGGACACTCAGACACCCCCGATCCTTCTGTGACCCCGCGGGACCTGAGTCCACGTTGTCCCCGTGAGGTCTTCACCCCAGTTTAGCCTCTGGAGTGATGTCCCTCCGTGGAGCAGACTTTTAAAAGTCCTGATTTTGTGCTCCGCCGTTTGCCGGGAGCCGGCCCCTCCCCCTGGGGTCTATCTTCCTGTCGCATTGGATTCACTTCTCCGCTGGTCCTACCTTTCGGAAAGTGGTCGATTTTGTTTCTAGAATTGTTGTTTTTCTTCTCTTAGATCTCCTGTTGGATTTGTAGGTGTTCGGAATGGTTTGATAGGCTATCTAGCTGATCTCCTGCTGCCTGATGTTGTCTCAGCCTGCTACTTCTCCGCCATCTTAACTATCATCTCAAAAAACAAATCTTAATAACTTTCTAATATACCTCCAATTATCACTTAAAATACTATGGGGGAGATATCCCTTTAATAATAACATCAGCAAAAATAATAATAATAATAATAATAACATCAGCAAATATAAAATGCTCATAAATAAATTTAGAATTTTCCAGAATTGTATTAAAAACAGGTAATATATTACTGAGAGCCACACATAAGTTGGATAAAAATTTTGCATTACTATCTAGTATATATATAGTATTCTCTCCAAGCTGATTTGTATATTTACCCCATTTCTTTTTTTTTTTTTTTAAGATTTTTATTTATTTTATTTAACAGACAGATCACAAGCAGGCAGAGGCAGGCACAGAGAGAGGAAGGGAAGCAGGCTCCCCGCTGAACATAGAGCCTGATTCGGGGCTCGATCCCAGGACCCTGGGATCACGACCTGAGCCAAAGGCAGAGGCTTTAACCCACTGAGCCACCCAGGTGCCCCAAATTTACCCCATTTCTAAAGGAAGTCTCAATTTAGTTTTTTGAAGAAACTTTATGCAATGTACTTACTATACAAGAATAAAGCCAAATTTGAAACCCATACTAATGGCAACTTACTCTACCAGATATTAACATTTATTAATTCAACTATAATATTTAACACAGAAGTTTTACTAGCACACAAAAGAGTCAGATCAGTGGATAGTCGATCAGTGGAATAGAAATTTATAAACAAAACCAGAAAATGTAATAGTATAGCAGATGATTAAAATGGCCATTTCAATCATTGAAAAACTTGATGGCTTTTTCTATAAATACTGTTGGTTGCTGGCTATCCATAAGTTAAAAAGTTAGATGTCTACAGACAAAAAGACAAAGATGGAGACAATGTGAGTCCCGTTTGTGCACCTGTGGGGAAATGGGTTCTCTGGAACACTAGAAAGCTGGAGGCAGAAACAGGGACACCTGGGCACTAACTGTCTTTCTTTCCCTGGATGGGAATGAAGCCTTGGTAATGCTAAATTTGAGTCAAGAACCAGAAGAGCCCAATATTGTTTATAGTACCTTAAATGGAAGTGCACACAGATTGTTAATGTTAAGTTCTTCCAGAAGGCTGATGTCAGCTCTGGATACAAAAGACTTGTGGCTCAGCACAAACTGAGAATTTTGCTTAGGATGGGCAATATCAATAGCAATTCTGGGATCTATTTGGGAACCAGAGGCCAGGAAGGCCTCCGCCAAAATGTGCAGTGGTAAATCAGAAACAATCTAATGTACAACATGTGTGCATGTATGGGCTCTTCTCATTAATTGGAAATGTGCAACACCTTTACAACTCTGAACCTATGGGAATTCTAGCTCATCTTCAACTGCTTAAATTATGTGTAAACAGAACCCCCAGAAGAGGATAGAAAAATGTCCTAACCCAGTGAACCAAGCAAAGGCATTCCCGTTTGCCCTGTTTGATATATTCAGTCCGTCCTGTAATTCAGACAAGGTCATTCATTATGTGGGTCAAAGTTGTGAGTCTGTAATTGCAATCTGGATATTTTTATGTCCCTCCCATTATATTTAGAGGATAAAGCATCCTAAATATTTCTAACCTTTGCTACTCTTTATCCTCTGAGGCTACATGATGTCAAAATATCTTAATAGAAATGAAAAAGTGCAGTCCATCACTACTTTAAATAGCTTTTCTATAGGAAACCAAATATGCTCATAGTTCTAAATATCCAAAGATTTGTCTGACTGGGAAATGTTGTTACAGAAAACCTGCCAAGTTTCTTAGAGATTCAGCATTACATCCCAGCTTAATACCATTTCAATAAACCTAGTCTTTCTCGTTTTCCCTCTAAAGATAACTGCTCACATGGTACTAAGTTTAACACTAGCATGTCATTTTTCTAGTCTCTTCTTCACCAATGGCCATACTTACAAAACAGCCATTTCTAGTGCTCATTAATTTTTTCATTCATTTAGCAAATATTTATTGAACAGTACTCAGCTAAGCACTAAACCAAGCCATGAGAAAATCAAGCCAAATAAGTCATGACTTCTACCCTCAAGAAAACCGTAGTCTAGATAGAGGCAGACAAGTATGTGTGCAATTCACCTGCAGCACAGTGAGTGTTACTGACTGACTAAGGGACCTGGAGGAGGAACATTGAAATCAGACTAATGCAAATGAGGATGGGCTCAAGTCTAGAAAGATTTTCTAGAGGTGACCCTTGAGCTGAGTTTGGAAATGAAGAAGAAAAGGGGACCTGTCAAAGACACAAGTGAGAATTCTCTTAAAAGAAGGGTGGGGGGACAACATGAGTGATCACAAAGCTGTGATAGAGCATGATTAATTTACAGAATCACAGCCCAGGGGCGCCTGGGTGGCTCAGTGGGTTAAAGCCTCTGCCTTCGGCTCAGGTCACGATCCCAGGGTCCTGGGATCTAGCCCCGCATCGGGCTCTCTGCTCAGCGGGGAGCCTGCTTCCCCCTCTCTCTCTGCCTACTTGTGATCTCTGTCTGTCAAATAAATAAATAAAATCTTAAAAAAAAAAAAAAAAAAAGGAATCACAGCCCAGTATAGCGCCAGTAAAGGGCACTTGTGGGAAAAAAAGAAAGAAAAAAAAAAGAACCTTTTCAGGGAGGATGCAATGTGCTAAGCCAAGGATTTCTGTTAGGATGCTAAAAACTGCTAGGAGTCATTTAGTAACTTTAAGCAAGAGAAAAATGTGATGAGATAAATGTTTTGAAAACAAGCCCTCTGGCTGCTCTGTGGAGGATACACTGAAAAGAGAGCCAAGCTGAAAGAGTAAAATGGGATGCTATTGCAATAATCCAGGCAAGAAATTGCAATGGCTTCAATTAAGATAGGGGAGATCTAGGGGAGAGAACAGATTTAGAATAGATTTCAGTACTGGTGAAACACTAGACAGGGAAAGAAAGGAGTCTCAATGGGTTCTAGGTTTCCTGATTTGAGGGACTAGGTGGACTCTGTTTCACTCACTGAGATGAGAAATTCAAGCAAAGGAATAGGTTAGAGTGAGAAATGGTAAACTTAATTTTGAACTTGATGAGTTCAAGATCCAAGTGCATTGGTGCAGAATACAGCTGGATAAATGAAAGGTCTAGGTCAGAGCTATGGCACATAATGCTTTATCAGAGGTCACTGAAGCCACGGAGCGGCCAAGGGTATAGTGTTGGGGTGGCAGGAGATGTTATGCAGAAAGTACAGAAGTACCGGTATAGAACCTTGTAAAACCCTAAACCGAGAGGAGAGAAGCAGGCAGACCACAAATAATTACTAGAGAAGCAGATGAGGAAAAGGAGGAAGACGAGGAGAGGAGGAGATCCAAAGAGGCTGATGAAGAAAAATTCCAAAGAAAGTTAAGTGTTTCAAATACTTCAAACGGGGGGCGCCTGGGTGGCTCAGTGGATTGAGCCGCTGCCTTCGGCTCGGGTCATGATCTCAGGGTCCTGGGATCGAGCCCCACGTCGGGCTCTCTGCTCTGCGGGTAGCCTGCTTCCTCCTCTTTCTCTCTGCCTGCCTCTCTCTCTGCCTACTTGTGATCTCTGTCAAATAAATAAATAAAATCTTTAAAAAAAAAAATACTTCAAACATGTCATGTAGGATGAACAAGACAACTGTTCAGAGCCGTTAGCAATGTGGAAATCGGATCTGAAAGAAACAGTGGTAGGGTGTGAAAGGAAAGAAGCAACCAGCTTCCAGAAGCTAAGGAGGGAAACAGGCAACGTGAACACAATGTATATCAGTTTTCCAGGTAGTTGTCAAAAGAAGGAAAGAAGGAATAAAACATGTTTCTTATCAACCACTAATTTTAAAATAACTATTTTCATAACTAATTCTTCCACAACGTGTAATTTTGGCAAGATCCTTTTCCAATAGAAATGAAGTCTTTTGGAAACAGTTTTATGGGAGCAGAAGATAAACTCCTCCCACTTTCTATTCTGATGCCAACGTTGTAATGAAATAGCAATAGCGGCAATAGGAGGAGCTGCAATTGGGAATTGGAGTGAATCCTCTTGAAGTTCCCCACCAAGGTTACTCGAAATCGTGTCACACACATACCTGCCATTCATGCAAATCATGAGTGACCCTACTAGAGTGGAAATGTATATAGTATTCACTTCACTGTATTTCACATTTCTTTAAAGATCATGATGTCTATGTTTAGTCATCTAATATCTAACACCGGTGTTTTAGAGTAATTCTTCCCAAGAGATTTAAACCTTTGCTCTGCATGTTCCTGGTGAAATCTCCTCAAAACCCTTCCCTTTGCAGACTGTTCATTCTCCCACAACCGCTTTATATAATTACTTATAGTTTCTACTGATGTTTGCTTCTAACTCTAGTTTAATACAAGCTATAAATGTTTTAATAATTATGCTGACTTACGTTTCTATGGCGTTGTTCACCCTGAGAGATCCCAGAGCACCCTTCCAAAACCATACGCTGCTTGTATAAATAAACGCCAGGCAACGTTAAAGATGATGAAAATAACCAGTCACACAATTACCATGCTGTTTACCTAGCTCCTGAACAATAAAGATGCTTCATAAGACCCAAACTGATTATCAATCACAGGAGACGCTCCACTGAACACCAAGCCACAGGCTGATACCATCTCTGACTATTAACATAGGCCATTTTTTATTTGCTAGGATATAACTCCTATCAAGTCCAATTGAATTAGTTTTGCCAGAAAGATCAATGGCTGTTGAAAAATATTTGAATAAAATGCAGGTATCTTATGCATAGTTAAAAAAAAAAAAGTCTTAAACTAAGATTTACTGCTAAACTGGGAACTCCATGCTAATAGCAAACATGAAAAGTGGCTCCCAGGCCACAAATCCAGACTCAAATAAGCACCACTTCCATGACCCTGAACAAATTATGTATACCGCCTAGCTGAGTTCCATAGGCTTGCAAGGAAAACTCTATTACCTCTGACTCCAACTCAGCAATTCTGGATTTGAAAGATCAGGAAAGTATGTTCAAAGAGTCCTCTAGCCACAGATGATTTCTGCAGACTGGCTTTATCCTAATGCCTCACATTCTTTCAGGAAGGTACACAAACCAGTCATAATACTTGGTAAGTTAAATTTTCAAGCAGGGTTACTGTTATAGTGAAACTATCGAACTTCCCACTTGGCCACCAATAAAGCATCGGTTAAATAGAATTAAATTTTTTATTCAAGAACATGCTAAGGAAAATACTAAGGCAAGGCTAAACATTTACCACTCTGATTAATATCTTCCTACAAAAAAGGTCATGAGATTTTAACTTTTACTATGAAAATGAGAAGCTAAAAGTGGTGGAAGTTAGGAGTTAGTGATAAAAAAACACCAAGAAGGGCAACTGATTACTCCTTTATGTAGAAAATGAAAGCAAGTATAAAACTTACATTTGCCTATATGGTAAAACTTTATTTGTGCAGATTAAATATAAAAGTAACACTTATTATTGAGGACAAAGGATATAGTAGATAATGTGCTAAATGTATAATATGTTTTATCCCAGGGTCCTCATAATTACTTTATTAAGTAGTTGTAGTAGAGTTATATTTGTAAGCAAGATATCCCAATACTTTCCCAAACTGCTAAATTTTCAAATATGGAAAGTTGTATACAGGCTTCTGGTTTTTAGAACCACATTCATGTTTAATTCAATTGTTTCCGGTGCATATCTTCACATCCTACATTTCAATTTGCCCTCAAGTTTGATTTTCTTTGAGTTGTTTTGCAAAGATGACAGCATTTACTAGTTTCAGGAATCACTTTCTCTAGTGTCTGCAGATGGAACTTATGGCAGAATCAGTCATACCTTGGATCTGAACCAGTATAGAATTTGGCATTCTACTCTTTAATATATGCTAACCTTCTCTATCTGCTAAGAAACATGACTTTATTAGATATCCTCTCATTTCTTTTTTTCCATCATCATCACCAGCAGTTGACTTTCTTCTCAAGCTTATTTTTAAATAAAAAATTGGGATTTCTAAAGAAATAGAGATTTCTATAGCTTCAAGAGAAAATCGGCAGATTTGATTATGCTTAGTCATTAGCTAAGGAATTCACTTCTCTGACGCATGTGGTTTGCTTCACACCATGGGTGTTGGAAGTTGCTCTCAAATATAGAGACATGGGAGTGCTGGACCTGTGAATAACAGGGGTGAATTTTACTATAACCTTCACTTACAGAGGAGAAAGCTGAAGCTCACTAAAGCTAAGTTACTACCTTGCCACACATCTAGTAAATGAGAGAGCCTTTCAACCGAGGTCTGAAAAACTCCAAGCCTGTTTTCTTTCTTCTACAACACAGCATCTCCCAGCCAGTCTGACATACTGAATGGTCTGAGTTGTTGGAACTATTTTAATAAAAAACTAATTTTACTACAGTCTTGATTAGAACAAAAAACTTTAAAGTCTGACTCCTGGCTCAATTTGGCAACTAACCAGATGTCAGGTTTTATACAGTCATCTTAACCTTTCTGGTATTCAATTTCTTCACTATAGAAATGAACAACTTATCAGGTTTTAATGAGCTCCAAGGTCCTATAGTCTATAAAAGCATTGCTAAATGGCTTCGCTGCCAGGAAAAGCCACGTGTGTAATTGCGTACAACTATATGCTGCAATGTAATTAAGAATTGTTGTGTTGTTTTTCATTTAATTTGGTCAAATGTCCCTCATGCAGTTGGATTGCAATATTAATGTGCTTACTAAGCACTTGCGTTGTAAACATCTTGAGAACGAACTTCAGTTTATTCTATACCTATATCATCCTGATTTTAATTTGATAGGTCTACACTTAAGCTGTTATACTGTAATATTTGAACAATGCATCCTGAATATAAGTGGGCTCCACAGCAGAACTGGGCATATTCCGTTATCGTTCTCTTTCTCTTCACATAGCTAGGGAATGGGGCTTCAGATCATGCAATTTCCTGACCCATCTCTTGATATCCATCTAAATTACTGTATCTTCTAGACCAGCATTTTTCAACCCAGGATGCATGTAATAACCACAGTAAATAGGGAACTGAAATACAGAGGATGCATTGATGCACAGAGAAGCTGCCTAACTTGCCAAAGTTATAGAGCTGAAAATAAAGCATTCGAGATAAGGCTCTGAGATCAGCTCTTTACCACTGCATTCTTCTGCCTCAACCGAGAAGCTTTTAGAAAACAGATTACTGGGCACCACCTGGTACATATTGAATCACAATTCCAGGAACATGTCTGTGTGTGTTTGTATGTGTGTTCAATGTTCCCAAGTTGCTCTGATGGGGCTGTTTTCATGCATGGAAATCACTAACCTAGACTACCCACAAAAGAGAAAAAAAAAATACTCCATTTGCAAATGGAAGAAATCAGTGTCTGAGCATTTGGTCCGATGAGAGTGGCCCATCACACAATAGCTTTGCTTAACTCAGAGGTGCATTTCATATGGCTGCAAGGGCCCATAATTGTGTATGCATCATTTGCTTTCCTTTCTGTTTACCCTAAGAAAAAGCCAGGATTTTTTTCTTGTGACTCTACATCTGAATGTGGGAGAACTGAAATGTCCTCAGGAAGTAAGACTAGTCCAACATAAGCTAACAGCATAATGTCATGATAAGAACTAAGGCTTTGCAGGCACAGCCAACAGAAGCTAAAATCCTAGCTTTGCCATTTGTGAAAGCATATGAATACAGGCGAATTATTTCAGTCTCCCTGTACCCTAGCTGCCTTATTTATAAATAGAGAATATAAGTATTGGAAACACTTCCCTTCCACAAGACTGTAGGAGGCAGGCTGACATGAAAGTGAAGAGTGGATTTAAATCTCAACTCTGCCACCTACTTCTCTGAGACGAAGTTCCTCACCTGTGAAATGCGGATTCCAAGACTGTCAACCATAGAGCTGTGAAGAGTAAATGAGATAATGTATGTATTATTACCATAATATTGGGATTGCTGCAATGATTAAATCAAATCTTTGTAATAAAACTAATCCAGTAAAGGATTTTTAAATATTACTTTCTCATTTTAAAATCTCACCTCTAGGTAGAACATCAGGAGAAAGCATCTATCTACACTGGATATGTCAGAAACCCACGTGCCATCAGAGATTAAAAAAGCAAGAAAGAAGAGTAGTTTGAAGGCATGTTTCAGAACTGTAAAATGGTCCTAAAAATAGTGTCTAATTTCCCTTGATTTGGTATTTTTAAAATGCCTAGGTGGAAAACATTATGAGGTTTTTAAAAAAATTAAAAATAAAATGATTATGTGATCCAGAATTTCATTTCTGGGTATATATCTGAAGGATATGAAATCATTATCTTGGAGAGATACTTATGCCCCCATGTTCACTGCAGGAGTATTTATATTTGCTAAGACATGGAAACAACCTAAGCATCTACTGATGGATAAATACATAGAGAAAAGGTGGTGAATATATAATATATAATGGAATACTATTCAACCTTTTTTTTTTAAGATTTTATTTATTTATTTGACAGACAGAGATCACAAGTAGGCAGAGAGGCAGGCAGAGAGAGAGGAGGAAGCAGGTTCCCTGCTGAGCAGAGAGCCCGATGCGGGGCTCGATCCCAGGACCCTGGGATCATGACCTGAGCGGAAGGCAGGGGCTTTAACCCACTAAGCCACCCAGGTACCCCACTATTCAACCTTTAAAAAGAAGGGGATCCTGCCATTTAACAACAACATGGATAAAATCTGATATTAAGTGAATAAGTCACAGAAAGAAAGACAAATACTGTATGATCTTGCTTGTATATGGCATCTGGAAAAAAACAACACTCCTAGAAACAGAGTGGATTGTTGGTTGCTAGGGGCAGAGGAGGGAATGGGTGGAGGCAGTCAACGGTACAACATCCAGTTATAAGATGAGTAAGTTCTGAGGATGAAATGTACAGAAAGGTGACTAAGTTAACAATATTGTATAATATTTGAAAGTTGCTAAGGGAGTAGATCTTAAAAGTTCTCAACACGCACTGTTGGGGCTAATGTAGAGCATGAAATCATCCATAATATCTGGTTTGCTAAGTAACACGGAGGCCACTGGGGGCAATGGAAGGTTTCAGAGAAGGGCAGAGACCTTTGGAATGCGAGGCCTGTGCGACCACTCTGCCATAGGAATGCTGTGGGGAGGTGCATTCCTCGAAGCTTTCTTAGCCCAAACAGCTGCCCTGTGATCTAAGATACATGTATGCATTGTCCCCTAGGCTATGCTTAGCAGAACTCATAGAACACACAGATCAGCACATCCTATCTTTCCTATAAACAGATCCTCCTAGTTCCATTAAGACCCCTTATCACACATCAGTGCTTGAGAAACAGAGTGATAAAGATTTATGATTATCCTGAAGCAAAAATAAGGTGAGAGTGAAGAGTGAAGGGTCTCTGTCCTTGAGCATTGACCCCCTTGCCTTCTCCTCTCTTTCACAGCAAAGTCTGGAGTAATCTTTCATCCGTTGGTACAGGAATTGCTGGCCATTCCCGGCAACAAACACACAAAACTGTATGAGCGATGTGTTACCTAATCTTACTGTGGTCATGACTGTGAAATACATACATATACCAAATCTTCATGTTGTACACCTTACACTTACACAATTACATCGCCATAAATGTAGAGAAACAAAAAAAGATCCAAGATGAGCATTTCAAGGATTAACATCTGCTCACTATCATAGCCCATACCAGAACCACACATGCCACTACTTTAAAGATCACCTTCCCAACTACCTCCCACTGTGTCCCACTGCCAACTTATCATTATCAGACATGCCAGACATATTTTGATCCTCAGTTTCTACACTCTTCTTAATCTTTCTTCTGACTAGAACAAAACCCACAAACCACATCTTCACCCAGCAGAATCCACCTTACTCCTACAAGACTTGACCAAAAGCTGTTTGTCCTTTCCCCAAGTTCCCCAGTTAGAATGCATCATTCCGTCCACTGGGCTCCTTTAGAACAATTATTTGCCTATCCTTCCATTACTAATCCTAATCACAAATTTATTCTGATAGATCTTGATAATTGGCAATTTATAGTAGTTGGCTTTCCACTAAATTTCAAGTTTTCTGTTGGAGGGGAATTTATCTTACATATCTTCATTTTTTCCCACAGAGGCTGAACTGTTCTCTTGCATACAGTGGATATTCACACAAATTTTTTGAAATAATACACATGCACTGAAGACTCCCATGGCCATGGGTAGAGCCCCAAACAAAACCCATCTCAGTCAAGTGCTACCTGCCATGATGTCCTTAACTCAGTGTATGGCAGACACTAAATGAAAATATGTTCTGAAAAATAAAGCATAAAGTCTTTAATATCTGAAAAATAGACTAGCAGAAAACTGAGTCTAGGTCACATGTAGTAAAATTTCAGTGAACGGATATAATTAATTAGCAGTTTAAAAAGTCATTCTCCCATATAAAGATTTTATAATTTAATATATTATAATGCAGATCCAATAAAATGTCTACCATTCTTTTTTTTTTTTTTTTTAAGATTTCTATTTATTTTTTAGTTAGAGCGAGCGAGTGAGCACAGGCAGACAGAGAGGCAGGCAGATGCAGAGGGAGAAGCAGGCTCCCTGCTGAGCAAGGAGCCTGATGTGGGACTCGATCCCAGGACGCTGGGATCATGACCTGAGCCGAAGGCAGCGGCTTTAACCCACTGAGCCACCCAGGCGCCCCTACCATTCTTATTTTTAAAGATTTGAAGACATAGAGGGTAATGTCCCAGGAACACAGACTAATTTTCAGTGCATGTGCTATGAAAATTATCCACTTTTCATGTTATACCTTACACTGACACTTCTGACAAGTTTTTAAAACTATACCAAGCTTATATTTCAATCATAATCTTATAGAAAAAGAAAGGGGAGGGGTGGGAAGGGAAGGGATATGGAATGAAAATGAAGAGGAAATACAACCATGGCTAAACATAACATTTTCTCTATCTTGGTGTTCCTTAAAGAAATTATACCAACAAGACATACCAAAATTTTTTAATGAAATAATGTTTGAGCTGCTGACATCTTACCATGAAGAAGGAAATATAGCCAGGTTATACTAGTTGTCAGTATAGTACTCACTGCTACATACTTGCAGTAAAAAACAAACAAGCAAACAAATAAAATATATTAAAATATATATGAAGTTATATATGTAACTTTATATATAAACATACAGATATAGATATAGATATAACTTGTTTCCCTGAAAGAATAACCTTGATGAAGCAGTAAAACTTATTGATTTTTAAAATCTAGACTGGAGTAAAAATCTTTGTAGTATCCTGTACAATGAAATGTAAAGTACATACAAAGCACTTACATTACAGACTGAAGGATGATGTTTGACTCAGGGAAATGTATGTTGTATGCCCCCATGTACGGGGGCAGGTATGCAATCCTTTCTCTTGTGAGCTGAACTAGCCACCTTTTAAATTGTACATAATTTTTTACTTGGAAAAACTGACAGATAAACCACAGTTATGGGACTTGGATATCTGGAAGTTTCTTCTAAAAAATGAACAAAGTAGGGGCGCCTGGGTGGCTCAGTGGGTTAAAGCCTCTGCCTTCGGCTCAGGTCATGATCCCAGAGTCCTGGGATCGAGCCCCGAATCGGACTCTCTGCTCGGCAGGGAGCCTGCCTCCCCCTCTCTGTGCCTGCCTGTCTGCCTACTTGTGATCTCTATCTGTCAAATAAATAAATAAAATCTTTTAAAAAAAATGAACAAAGTAAACCTGTTAGCTCAAGAAAAATGGGTGGAAATTTTAACGGATGATAAATCTTCAGCTTTCATGTAAAAATGAGCACTTTGGAAAAACCTGTGTCAGACTTTTCTGATTATATTGGTGGTGATATTAATAAATACAACGTTTTATCATTATATAATAAAATGTTCTAACATTTGAAACAGATATATGACTCAATGAACCAATGTGATCCAAAAATTTCAAAATCTTCCATAGTTAAAATATTCATTCAAAGCACAACATAGACCAACTAGATTTTAAGTTTACTGATACAGTCTCGGATTCTAGATTGGAATCAACCTTTATGAAACATTATTTGTCAAGTTGTGATGAAGTATCAATGATAATTGAAAAAGATATTAACATACCCTTCCCTTTCACTACACATCTATGTGAGACCGGATTTTTCTCCCAATATTCTTCGCTTGGAACTTCAGATTGCAACAGATTAAATGCAATAGAAATAAAAAGGCAAGCTATGTTCTATTAACCCACACATGAAAGAGATTTGTAAAAGTGTCAACAATATTATCTTTTCATAAATTTTTTCTTCGGTTAAAATAATTATTTTCATTAAAATGTTATCTATATCAAGATGTAATTCGTTTATTATCCATGTCAAGATGTAATTGCTTTATTATTTTACTTTTCAGTGAACTAATAAATAAATATATTAAATTTTATCACTTTAATTTCTAATGTGGACAATCAATATGTATAACATATACAAACAAAGGCTTTTGGGAGTTCTTAATAATTTTAAGTGTAAAAGGTGCTGGGACCAAAATGTTTGAAAACATCTGATTTAGAAAATACATGTTAGGAATCTACACGATTTGATAGAAAGCAGACAAACTCCCTAGCGATGTTTTTCATGCAGTTGAGTTTAGAGTCCTTTTCTGCAGATTCAAAGATCTGTATGTCATCTATTCAACAACTATTTCTCAGTTCCTGCTATGGGCCAGGTGCAACAGGATAAACCAAAAACGTAAGACAAGGATCTTGTCATCAGAACACTCAGTTTCCACTGCTATCACTTACATCTTCTGAAAATTCCCGTAGTGATTTGCACACACTCGTTTCCCTAAAGAAAGCTAAGAGAGCACTGCTTCTTAAAATGGCAAAGAGGCCCTTATTATAAAATGCTACAATCAGAGTTTTAATGTGGTTATTTAAAATAGATGAGGTGCATATATTTTTTAACTCCCTATGGAAAAACCTCAAAGGAAAATCTAGAAGAATTGAGTCATGTTTCTTAAATATCACACTTCCTGTGACTCAAAAAAATAAAAACTAACCTTCAAGGTATGCCCATACCCACAGAAATAGTCCCATGTTTTAACACAGCATTCCTATTGCAAAAATTATATTAATAAATCATAAGAGCTATTAAATGTTACCTAAGATCATAAATTTTTCAGAATGAAAGGCTATAGATTTATTAAAAGAAAGGAAATTTGCTCAGTGTTGCGTGGAATAGAGAATGAAATTTTCTGATTTAGATATTATTACTGCTTTCTGGGACATCATAACTACTGCCCTAAAAGTTAAAAATTTTATAATTAGTAATAGAAAGATAAATTAACATTTTTGGCATCTAAAATTACTCAACAAAACCTGAAATATATTGATAAGCAGTTATCTTTCACATAAGGTAGAGGTAATCTAAATTATGTTTCTATTTTTCAGTTTTACATTTCTATCACTTTGTAATGACAGAATATAAAAGAAATACAGAACACATATTTATTGATATTATTTTGTTTTTCTTGTTAAGTTTTAACACCCATATTTTTTTTTTAAGATTTTATTTATTTATTTGATAGACAGAGATCACAAGTAGGCAGAGAGGCAAAGAGAGAGGAGGAAGCAGGCTGTCCGCAGAGCAGAGAGCCCGATGCAGGGCTCGATCCCACGACCCTGGGATCATGACCCGAGCCGAAGGCAGCGGCTTTAACCCACTGAGCCACCCAGGCGCCCCTTAACACCCATATTTTATCTCCTAAATGAAATATAAGTTTTTATAGGGCACTATGTTAGTCAAATTGTATCTTTGCACCTCCTAACATCTTATTCACTATTCTTCACACAGTATACATTCAGCATGATTACATGTCAAATCACACTTCAATTTACCTTAAAATGCTTGGTTACAAAGGGATAGTCATATGTATTGATTTACTTTTTCCAAGATAGATGACTTGTCTATAATATGCTGTTATTGTTTTCACTCTTTATAACTCCATCTGCAGGAATATTTTGTTGGGCAAACAAAACATTTACATTTGAATTTTAAGTGTTGAAAGGCATACATTCCTAGCTACTAGCCCCATCTTCTTCCATGGTCTTATCGCCCTCTAGTTTTATATATTTATACTACCTGTATGCCTCATACCCTAAAAAGATCAAATCCTTTGGCTTGTACAAAGATTTTATAATTAAAACTAAATAATCTATTTGATGATAAATTACTAGAATTATAAACTAATAACACAGCAAGAAACTACAATGGGTCTCTTTTGTCTACAATAGCAGGTCTAAATTATCCTACCTGATTTTCATCCTGCCTGATTTTCACTAATATCTATATTCTCATCCAGCATATTACTAAATCTTATTTCTCATTACTTACTAACAAAAATATTTACAATATTATGTATAGTTTTTTATGCTTATATTTCTTATGATGCTAATTAAAGGCTTGAGAAATTTTTCCTATTTTCTCCAATTGTGAAAATACTACTTGTTCTCTCTCTGCCCTTAAGTTTTGTTTCAAGTAAAAAAGAGAAAGAAAGAAAGAAAAAAAAAGAAAGAAAGAAAAAGAAAAGAAAAAAGAAATACAAATACAGCTGAAGAATTGTGAACTTTTTCTAATTCCTCTTCCTCTCCTCCTTGTTTCCCAGATATAACCACTATCCTAGGTACTTACATTTATATGTATGTTTTTATCCATTATATATATATATATGTCTGTATCTATAAAAATATATCCTATGCATTGTTTCTATAATATTATTATAGTTTATAATATTTTGTTATAATATGTTACACTATACAGCAGCTGTTTATAAACTGAAATTTTATAGATGTATTCAGGTAGGTATTCCATACTAAATGGTAAAAGATGAAATTCTTTCAAACTAAGAATAAAAAACAAAGATGCTTGCTTTTGCTACCTTTATTCAACATCGTACTGGAGGTCCTAGCCAGTATTACAAAGCAGAAGGAAAAATTGAACAGAAGGGAAGAAGTAATACTATCTTTATTTGTAGACAATATGATTTTTTATGTAGAAAAGCCTAAGGAACCTACAAAAAAAATAGCTAAAATATGAGTTAATAATGGTTGCTTCATAGAAAATTTACTATCTGATTTCAAAACCTAATATAAAGCTATAATAATCAAGACACTGTGATATTAGCATAAACATAAACATAGGAATCTACAGAACAAGATAGCAAGTCCAAAAATAGACTCATACATATGTGTTCAAATGATCTTCACCAAAAGAATATTCAATGGGAAATGGGTAGTCTGTTAAAAAAAATGATAGAGAAACAAGGTTAAACTCTACAATCTCCAGGAGAAAACTTTGGTAATCTGGAGTTAGACATAAATTTCTTAGCTAGGACAAAAAATAGTAAGATTTATAAAATAAAAAGTTGGTAAGTTGGCCTTCACTAAAGCTAAAAATGTCAAAAGACACTATAAAAGTAAAAAAAGAAAATATTTATATTATATACATAATATATAAACATATAAGACTTTTTTCTAGAATAATGAACTTTTACAACTCAGTAATAAGAAATCAATTCTGTTTTTAAAATGAGTAAAAGATCTGAAGAAACAATCAAAGAAGATACAGAAATGGTAAATCAGCATACAGAAAAATATACAAGATGATTAAGTAATTAGAGGAATGCAGACATGCAGAGTAGATTCACAATAAGAAATCATTATATACCCACTAGTAGGGCTAAAATTAAAATGACGGACAATATCAAGTATTGGAGAGGAGTAGAGCAACTGCAACTGCCATACACGGCTGTTATGAATACTATATATACTATATAATACTAGATATATGTACTATATATACTATATATAATACTATAAATGCTGCTGTTAGGAATAAAGAATGGCACACTCACTTTAGAAAAGTTTGACAGTTTCTTATGAAGTCAAACATATTCTTCCCATACAGTCCAGATATTCCACTCCCAAGTATGTGCCCAGGAGAATCAAAAACATACGTTCTCACAAAGAGTTGTACTTGCATGTTTGTAGAACCTTTATTCATAATGGAAAAAAGCTGAAAATAATCCAAATTCTGAAAATAATCCAAATTCTATCAACTGATAAATGGAAAAACAAATTGTGGCATATTCATGAAAAAAAAAAAGGCAATGAACTACAGGCACAATAACATGGATAAATTTCAAAACTTTATGCTAAGTAGAAGAAGCCAGATACAAAACTTGCAAAATGTATAATTCCCTTCCTATTAATTTTTGAAAAAGCAAAAATATACCGACAGAAAGCAGATTAGGGAAAGAGATTGTGGAGAAGGGACTGACTGAAGAAGGCGGTAAGGAACATTTGAAGGAATGAAAATGTTCTACACCATGATTGTGGGGGGTAGTTATACAACTGTATATATTTGTAGAAGAAACACATCAAATTATATACTTAAAACTAATCGACTTCATTGTATGTGTATTTTACCTCAATGAAGCTTAGTAGGTAAAAATTACTGGGCTAGAAGGAACCTTAATGCCTATTCTCAACCTCAAGAAAGTCATGGATATTAATATCCAAGACTCATATATGATTATAATGAGTTTTCAAAAGATTTTCCTTGACTTCATATTTATTTTATTCATTAGCTTCCAACTCTTGGAAACAACTTTTTTTTTAAATTTTATTTTTTCATCTTTTCATGTAATGTCTACCCCCAGTGGGCTTGAACTCACATCATGTAATGTCTACCCCACAGTGGGCTTCTCACATGTGACAAGATCAAGAGTCACATGCTCTATCGACTAAGCTAAGCCAGATGCTCCAGAAGCAACCTTTTTTGGTTTTCATTTTGTCTTGTATCACCTGCCTAACCACAGAAAACTAATCTGACTCCATGATTCCCTGTGTTCTATTGAAATTATAATGGTTCCTTGTTTCCTCTTTTAAACACATGGTTTGTTTGTTTTTTTTTCACTAACCAGTTTTGCTCTGTTTCTACAACAGTAGTTCTCACTAGAGGTGGTTACCATAGTAATTACTGTAATCACCACAGTCATCAGGGCTGCACCTCCAGGCTAAGTAAGTTTCCAGGACTTGAGTCCTGGCCCCACCACTTGACTATGTAAGTGAATCTGTGCTTCAGTTTCCTCATCTGCAGAAACAGGGGTAAAAATTGTTCCCATATCATTGGATTATTCTGAGAATTAAATGAGATAGTACACAAACAGTACTTAAAAATATACCTGGCACATCATAAGGACTCAAGAAATGTTAACATTTCTATTAGCCTCCCATTTTTCCATTGGAAATTCCGGAATTAATAATAACAATGCTATGCAATAAAGTACCAAATTCAGATTTTAAATCCAGGAATTATACCAAACTGTAACTTCAAAAGTCAACAGAAAAGTCATCCTGTACTTCTCAGTGTTTTAGGGCTTATTTTTTGTTGTTATTGTTGTATTCTTAATTTCTTGGTTCATGTTACAATGGAAAGATATGAATTAAACATAATGTTAACAGGATATTTCTTACCTCTATTATATATAATTATGTTTGCATTATGCATGTGTGTATGTACTTTAATTTATCTTAATCTAAATTTTAATTTTGTATTCTTTAAAGGACTTGCATTAGAGAAATTATCTGGATAGGAAAACTAGGAATACACAAGGCCTGCCTTGGCTTAACCTATCCTCCTACTATAAAGGCCTCCAAGGAAACAAATGTATGTGTAAAGTAAGCAAAGGAAGTCCCTTGTTATTATTAGATTGGGTTGGATTAGATTAGACTGCATGATTAGCTGTGATATTGACTCAAGATCCATGCATGGTAGAACTCTACAAATTAGGGGAGACGATATTATATGGAGGGAATCCTTGTCCCTATGTTAGCTAAGAAAATGAACCAGTTACACAAACAAGGCCCAGTTTTGCCTTGAAGTAGGCCAATCTACCCCAATCCTTCTCAGACCAGAATAGTGATCGTCAATAGCCCCATGTAAGAAAGCACATCTACAGATTGAAAGCTAATGGCCCTAACCTGTTAGCGAGATCATCCCAGCCCCTCGTTATTACTGCTCCTTCAGGGAATCCTTCACTGAGAGCCTTGTTCACTTGCTTTTAGCCAAAGAATGACTCCACCCAGGAACCCAGCAGTCAAAGCTCAAATCTGATCCATCCAAAGCAACTTCTTTCTCCTTGGGTTGTGGGGGGGAGGACTCAATGATAATAGAAGGTGCTGAGAGTTTACTTTCCATATAAGCTCACAGCAGTTATTAAAATTGCTATGAGAATTAAAATGTGACTAATTATAATCTGATATAGTTTGCTATAGTATCCTTGCCAACTACTGATATTATAATCTGGGAAATATTTACCAAAGTATTTCTTCAGTGTTTAGTAGTATCATTTTCACAAACTTCAAGAAAACACTTTTTAAATCAGTACTTCGAATGACAGTGGAATGGCGTACAAGCTCATGTGGAAGACAGGCATAAACCCTAGAAGAATAGCTACATTTGGCTTCCAGGGGTTTCTACAAAGTGCTTACACTACATAATGTGGCATTTTGAGAATTTGGGGGAAATAACACACTATTTAGTTAAAAGTAAAAACTGACAGAAGAGAAGAATTCAGCATAGTAGTGACAAAATATCTCCTCCCTTAAGACTTTTCTATCAGTCTTTTCCTAGAGTCTTATCTTTCTCATAATTCGGGTTTCAGTTTAAGTATTGCTTTAATGATGATGTCACCAACTTCTCTGTCTAATCAGTCCCACCCTTCTCCCAAGATATCTCTGGTTCAGCTTTGTAATACTTCACATTTTGTACTGATTTGTAAATGACTGCTTGCCCCCCAGACCTGCAACCTCTTGAGAGCTGGGACTATTCTTTGCTCACCATGGCTGGAGATAATCCTAGTAAAGACCAGTACAGAAAAGGCATTTATTAGTAATCTGTTGAACAAATAGCTTGATGAATGAATGAAGATTTAGCAATTTTTAATAAGGCTACCTTCAAAACAAGGACCTATTTCAGTTCTTTTGATACAGGATTAAACATAGAATTGAAAATTCTGGGTCTAGTCCCAGTCAATTCCTTGAGTTACTTTCTGTGAGTTTTGAATATTTAACTTAACTTTTATACATCTCTGTTATCAAATGGCTTAACAACACTCACTTACTTTCCCTCCCACATAAGACTGTTAGGGCTAATGAGAGGCTATATATGTATGAAAGTACTTTAAAATGAAAAGTATTAAGATAGCTGGGATTATTATTGTAATATACAATTCAAGGTAATTAGCACTAAAAAGACTCAATGTGGATAAATTAAAAATTTACCATCAAAATAAATCTTTCACTGAGACACAAAATAAAAAACCTGAGAAATTATTGTTAGGGCTTATTACATACACACATTTGTTTGAATATAAATTTCTAATGACAAAATCATTTTTCACCTCAAATACTAGTAGAATTTTGGCGATTTCGTCTGTGATGAGGACAGAAAACAATACACAAAAGTTTTAAGCAATTAAATTGCTTTTCCCGACCAGTATGTGGCTCATTTTATTTGAGCCCTCCTACTCTGTATTTCAAGTGATCTGAACCTATGCTAGAATTAATCAATTTTATGTCTTTGTGACATTATTTTCTTTGCCAGGAAACTATGAAAAGTCTTTCTAACCACAGTGATTAAGAAATCATATTCCTTGATTCACAAAGGAAGTATTTGAAATCTTAGAGAAATTATTGGATAACACCATGGCATTCAACATCCTATTCCTAATTCAAACCAAATAACAGAGATGGAAGAGCTAATCAGGTATTATGATTTCAAAGAACTCTTGAATGCACAAGGTTAATTTTTTATGTAGGTTGAATTTTTAAGTATAGTGCTTTGTGCTATCAAATGAGACCACAGACCACCTAAGCTCAACATATGGACCATTCAGAATAAAGTATCTAAAACCTGTAGTAAATCGCTAAAATTTTTTTTAAAGATTATTTATTTATTGATTTGATAGATAGAGATTACAAATAGTCAGAGAGGCAGGCAGAGAGAGGAAGGGAAGCAGGCTCCCTGCTAAGCAGAGAGCCCAAAGCGGGCAGGGCTTAATCCCAGTACCCTGAGATCAAGACCTGAGCCGAAGGCAGAGGCTTTAACCCACTGAGCCTCCCAGGTGCCCCTAAATCGCTAAAATTTTAAAATAGTGCATTACACTCATCTGCAAACACATCATCCCTGTTATGACACCCTAAAAATGTAGTAAAGAAGATGAACATTGATCACAATACTCTGAACATTTCTGATTCTTAGTGTTGTCAATTCTTAAGGTTAAAAAAAATTCATAAAATAGGTAGTAAGGTGGTTCTGGAAACATTTTCTGTTAAATGCCAGCCAAAGTTAACACAAGCTCAAATGTCATTTGGTTTATCCAAGTCCCTGTTCAAAGATATGAAGCAATTCAAAAATTCTACTCTTACCTAATCTCTATGAAATTAGAAAGCTTATTTTGACAATGCCAAGGATTTTATATCTATCCTTTCTTTCCAGTCATTTTATTATTTTTATTTACTTCCCTCTCTTTCTATATAAAGAGGAATGTGTATGTGTATATAACTGTGTCTATGTATGTTGCTGTGTATGTGTGCATATGCTCCACAGTAAACTTAAAAACTCTTGGCATTAGAAATCTACTTTCTAGTTAGCTCTGTTGAAAAACGTAGAGCTACTCAACCAAAACTGTCCTCGAGTTTTCTAACAGTGTTACTTAATTTTCATAAACATTTTGTGTGTGGAGGTTACTAGAAAATGTATGGACTGATTATTTAATGCTTCAATACCAGTGAAGCATGTTGCCATCATGCTGAAAAGCCAAAAGATCACTTCAAGTAATGCAAAAAAAAAAAAAAAAAAAAAATCCAACATGAACTGGTATTTGTTTATTCATACATTAGCATATAATCGTACAAAGTAGTTTATCATTTAAATTTTACATCTGTAGCTCACTTTAAAGGCTCATATGGTTCAAACTGATGAAACACACAACCTGTAAAGGTATAAAAAGCAAATATTATGCAAACATTGCGATAAAAATCTCATTTTTAAACAATATCTGATAGTTTGTCCCTATATAGAGCATGTTAAAAAAAAAAGGAACATTTTTCTCATCCAAATCTGGTTAATTACAGGCTTTAATAGCAGGAAAATGCCATTCTTCTGCCTCACCCCAACTACTTTTTGTGTATAGAAAGTTCTCTTTTTGGTTTTGGTTGAAATATATTGAGCAGGATCAAAAAGATATGCCTAACTAATTCTTATTTAAATGCTACCTGGAAACAAATGTCCTGAAATGTAGTCTGAAGCTTTTTTTACAGAGGGCTGGTATCATTTCGAAAGATAAACATGGGGGTGGCTTTACCAGCTTTGATCATAATTGCCAAAACTTGGAAGCAACCAAGATGTCCTTTGATAGATGAATAGATAAATAAATAAATAAATACACTGCAGATAAATATACTGTAGTACATCCAGACAATGGAATCTTACTCAGTGCTAAAAAGGAAAGAACAATCAAATGAGGAGTTTCAAAAAAATAGAGAGAGAGAGAAGTAAGTTTGAATGCATAGTACTAAGTGAAAGAAGCAAATCTGGGAAGCCTACATACTGTAGAATTTCAACTATATGACATTCTGGAAAAGGTAAAACTATGGAGACAGTAAAAAGATCAGTGGTTGCCATGGCCCGGGGTAGAAAAGAATGAATAGGCAAAGCACAGAAGATTTTTAGGGCAGTGAGACCATTCTATATGACATTATATTGGTGGATACACATTATGATACATTTATCAAAACCCATACAATGCACAGCAAGAATGAACTCTACAGAATTCAGATGATAATGATGGGTCATTGATTGTAACAAATATACCACTTTATTCTGGATATTGATAGTGGGGGAGGCTGTGTAAGGGGAGGGCAAAAGGTAAATGGGAAATCTCTGTACTTTCTACTCTGTCTTACTGTGAACCTAAAACTTCTGTTAGTCTACTTTTTAAAAAAATTATGAGAACATGACAAACGTGAGAAAATTCTTGAAGGTAATATATTCTTTACCACTTTCTAAGCAATTATAGGTATTATATGAAAATTTAATTTTTCATATATTTTAAACCTCATTAGTAGATATTAAATGTTATTATTTTATAAAATAATTCATTGGGCTTTAAAAATTAAATACTGGATATCTTACAAAGTAAATTTAAATAATTGAATCTAATGTTAATAGAGAGAGATAATGGTGGGAATGTGCTTTACTGCCTCTTTCTCAAAAATTGCAGTGAAATGAAGCCAAACATAAAAGAGTACAGATTACCTAATTTCATTTATATGAGTACAAAAGCAGGCCATCTTAGTGTATGCTGTTAGAAGTCAGGAAAGTGACAGACAGGGAGCACAAGAGGCTTATGAGGGGCCAACTGAGGATTCTGGGGTTTGGTTGAGGGTTTGGGGTATTGGTTTGGGTCTTCTCAGTTTGTGAAAATTCATGGAGCTATAGACTTTATGCTATGCTTTTTTTTAAAAGTAAAAAAGAAGAAAAACAGCAAACATGGTTCCTTAAGTTTTGATTGAAGCAAAGGGGGATAGAAATAAGGGTATATACATTTTTACATAAGCCTGCAGTTAATATAACCATAGAAAACAAAAAGGAAGTTAAGAGAGCTTCACGGGGAGGAGTCAAGATGGCGGAGAAGTAGCAGGCTGAGACGACATCAGGCAGCAGGAGATCAGCTAGATAGCCTATCAAACCATTCCGAACACCTACAAATCCAACAGGAGATCGAAGAGAAGAAGAACAACAATTCTAGAAACAGAAAATCAACCACTTTCTGAAAGGTAGGGCCAGTGGAGAAGTGAATCCAACGCGACGGGAAGATAGACCCAGGGGGGAGGGGCCGGCTCCCGGCAAGTGGCGGAACAACAGAATAAGGACTTTTAAAAATCTGCTCCACGGAGGGAGATTTCTCCAGAGGCTAAACTGGGGTGAAGACCTCGTGGGGATAGCGTGGACTCAGGTCCTGCAGGATCACAGAAGGATCGGGGGTGTCTGAGTGTCGCAGAGCTCACAGGT
Source organism: Taxidea taxus jeffersonii (assembly GCA_003697995.1). Taxonomy (NCBI): domain Eukaryota; kingdom Metazoa; phylum Chordata; class Mammalia; order Carnivora; family Mustelidae; genus Taxidea; species Taxidea taxus. Next base: position 97,611 of record RCUC01148791.1, on the reverse strand, counting down.
ATTAGAGCGGGGAAGCTGGCTGCGGAGACAGAGCCGAGGAGTGAGCTCTCAACCCGGGGTTACCTAGAGCCGTGGTCTGTGACACGGGCCAGTGCTCTGTGCAAGGGGTCTCCACAAGATCCGGGGAGACTCCGACCTGGGAGAGCTCAGGGATCTACGGGGTTCGGAGACTCCAGGTGGGACTCTGCCAGAGACAGAGACGCCTGGTCACAGGCTGGGTGACCTCGGAGCACAGCCAGAAGCCAGTGAGACGGGACTGATTACACACGATTTTCTCCAAGAGCAGCTGGAGGCTGGAGAGACAGGAGTGATTAAGCGCTTTTCTCTGAAGGTGCACTGAAGGTGCACTACTGGGTATTTACCCTAAAGATACAAACGTAGTGATCTGAAGGGGCACGTGTACCCGAATGTTTATAGCAGCAATGTCCACAATAGCCAAGTTATGGAAAGAACCTAGATGTCCATCAACAGATGAATGGATAAAGAAGAGGTGGTATATATATATATACAATGGAATACTATGCAGCCATCAAAAGAAATGAAATCTTACCATTTGCGACGACATGGATGGAACTAGAGCTTATTATGCTTAGCGAAATAAGTCAATTGGAGAAAGACAATTATCACATGATCTCCCTGATACGAGGAAGTGGAGATGCAACGGGGATGGGGGTTAAGATGGTAGGAAAAGAAAAAATGAAACAAGATGGGATCGGGAGGGAGACAAACCAAAAGAGACTCTTAATGTCATAAAACAAACTGAGGGGGGTGGGGGGGGAGAGGGGTTGGGAGAGGGTGGTGGGGTTACATTATATGTTTAAATAAAAAATTTTAAAGAAAAAAAAAAGAGAGAGAGCTTCACGGACCTGAGAGGAATGACCTTTGGATATATCACTCAATAGGCTGGAATTTCTTAGTGTTACTCATGAGCTAGTATAAATCCTAGGGACAGCTCTTTAAAGTTATAGCCAGCAAAGAAAAATGTAAGATCTAGGGAAAGTTAGAGCTATCTTAAGCAGGATTAAGAGTGAAGTAGCAATTAGTAAATATCCTTCTGGGAGACTTTAACCACAGCCCTTTTACCTGCCAAAATGTGTATTTTCATTTGTTTGAATTACTTTTTAAAAATGGATAAGGCTTTGGGGAGGGTATATGCCATGGTGAGTGCTATGAAGTGTGTAAACCTGGCGATTCACAGACCTGTACCCCCGTGGCTAATAATATGTTATATGTTAATAAAAAATTTTTTAAAAATGGATAGGGCTTATGAGCTGAACTAATTCTATCATGTAAAGTCCATCCTACTCTGTTCTGTGGGCATGGACAACTGTATGGTTTGTACACTGTACAAGTGTTCTCTGTAATTGAGTTGTGTGTGACCAATGACCTACACCTAAATCCTTTGCATAGGACATAGCTGTCTCTTCCACAGCCTATGCAAAGTGAGTTTCTGAATGGTTTCTTAAGATAGGAGATATACTTTATTCTAGAACACATTCCCTGAACACTATTTCAAGAAACAGTTTCCACTCCTTTATCTATCATGTCATCTTACTCTGGACAAAATGGACTAGTATGGGCTTTATGCCCCCTTATTCCAATACCTCACCCTATGGTGCTAATAAGAAATGATGGGTTCAGAAGGTGACTACAAAAGAAGAGTGAAGGAGCGCCTGGTGGCTCAGTGGGTTAAAGCCTCTGCCTTCAGCTCAGGTCATGATCTTAGGGTCCTGGGATCGAGCCCCGCATGGGGCTCTCTGCTCACAGGGAGCCTGTTTCCTCCTCTCTCTCTCTGCCTGTCTTTCTGCCTACTTGTGATCTCTGTCAAATAAATAAATAAAACCTTAAAAAAAAAAAAAAGAAGAGTGAAGAGTGAACTAAAATACTAAATAATCCTTAAAAATAGATTAATTATGCCTTGAAGAAATAAGAAATTCATTATAGACAACACAGTACCACTGGTTATAGGAGATTTATCAGATGCTTTGAAATCTAAGATTTGTAAGGAAATATGTATGAGTGGGTGTGGTTTAAGGGTAAATTCAGGAAACATACACAGAGGCTTTATTCTTGTCAGGTGGCAGAATGAAAAAAAATAGATTACCATTTGTTGATTATTCAATGTGCCAGGCAATCATGCCAAGCCCTTTAGGGTGAATTATCCCATTAAATGCTCACAAAAAGACAGCAAGGTAGGCAAGATTATTATTCCCATTCAAAGATAAGAAGATCAAAGTTTATAAAATGTAAGTGACTTATCCAAGGACTTCCCACCTAAGTAGGAGAACTGGAATTTTAGTTCATCTCTGTAGCAACTCAAAAGCTCATGCTCTTAGCCACCTTGTCACCATCTTGATCAGTGAATGATCACAAGGGCAAAGAGAAAATTATGGGGAAGAAAGAGGGTAAGAGGAATGGAAAAGAAGTGTGAGGCACAAAGGAAAATAAAGGAAAAGAAGTAAAAAACGGAAGAGGGACAAAATAAAAATAGCACAGTGCCAATATATAAAAGTCAATAAATGTTTGCTAAATGAATGTGCATGGCATTTGTAAGTAAATATCATAAATAGACACTCCATAAATATTTTTTAAATTAAAATTTGGTCAGTGTTCCCTGAGCTACAGACAAAAATGTGTATATGGTTCAAAAGAAAAGTTATCTTATAGTCGTGGTTTTCGAATGTATGCAAGAAACCGAGAAAACCCAAATTCCCAAAGTGTTAACAATTAGGCACCTGAATTAAAAAGAATTTTCTCATTCATATCCCTCACTTTCAAACTAACTTCTTGATTAAACTTTAATGTAATTATAAGAGTTAATAACCTTAAAGAGAAAAATAATCAAGTCTCCATTATAATTTTCGGGTAGATTCTTTCTGAAGCAAAATATCACTTGAAAATAATTACCCTTAATAACATGGGAGCTATTCCATTAAATTATTTCCTTCATTAAAAAAAGTACATAATTTTGAAAGAAACAGAAAATATAATGAGAGAACAAACCCCCATTTGATCTACTCTACACTCATCAGATGCCCATATCAGCAGTAATGCACTTTCCCATCTACTTTTTTTTTTTTTTTTTGACAGAGATCACAAGCAGGCAGAGAGAGAGGAGGAGGAGGAAGCAGGCTCCCCACCAAGCAGAGAGCCCGATATGGGACTCGATCCCAGGACCCTGAGATCATGACCCGAGCCGAAGGCAGAGGCCTAACCCACTGAGCCACCCAGGCGCCCCTCCCATCTACTTTTGAGAACGTTGTAAAAACAATCACATTTCTGTTCCTATATCAAGAAGCTGATGCTGCTGGGGAAACCTTGTTGATCGGTGCCATGGCAGAAGCATCGTTTCTGACATCTGCCTTGCTCATTCCTATTAGTGATCCTTGTATGTAGTGCTTTTTAATTTTGTGTTTTTCTGAAGATTCCCAACTCCTCAGTCCATCATCTTCATAAGATGATCCAAGTACTAGTCACTACTGATAAGATATCCTCCATATCTTATCCTCCAGTTTATCTCTCTTTATTAAGCACCTTCTATGTATTTCACCTTACGTTCAGATTTCACAAGAATCCTAGAAAATATTATCATCCCCACTTTGTAGATGAGGACACAAGGATTTAAAGAGGTTTTGTGACTTGACCAAGATCACCAAGTGGTGAGCAGTTAACTGCACTCAAACTGAGGAGAAAGCCTGGGCTTCTGATCACTACATAAAACACCAACTGTCCAGTGTAAACTCCAGACATTTCCCACTGCCCCAAATCCTCACTGCTCCCTCATCCTTCATTCAAGACTTATTGCCGTACCCCAGTGTGGACCCAAGGCCAGACCTTTACCCTCAATTACTAAGCCCACAGCACCTCATCTGTTTCTGGGATTTAAACACTTATTCATAATTTTTTAGGACATGATGAAAAAGTTCAGGAATTACAAGAAGAAAGAATGAGTAAAAGCAGCCCAATGAGGTGGAAGAAGCCAAGTAGGACCATACGAAGAATTAAGGCAATGCCGTTGATTTGCCTCAAGCTTTTATTCGATGTTGGCTCCATCCTGGCCCACATTTAAGTGTTTATGTATTAAGGGAAGAAATGAGAGATTAATAAACCTTGTCCTTTATGACTATAAAAGAAATTAGACTTAAAAAAAACACATCATTGGGGCGCCTGGGTGGCTCAGTGGGTTAAAGCCGCTGCCTTCAGCTCGGGTCATGATCCCAGGGTCGTGGGATCGAGCCCCATATCGGGCTCTCTGCTCTGTGGACAGCCTGCTTCCTCCTCTCTCTCTGCCTCTCTGCCTACTTGTGATCTCTGTCTGTCAAGTAAATAAATAAAATCCTTAAAAAAAAAAAAAAACCACATCATTTGTCACCTTATTCAGTTAAGAAACAGGGACAAGTACATTTACACTGTTAAATTTCATAATGACTTAACTTGTAAGATTAATATTTTATAGGCAGCATGAAGTTTCCTTAATCAGAAACTGAAAATTTACCTAATTTCAAATCAGCCTGTTTATTTATCTTTAAATATTTGATAATACTATATATGTCATTCATTTTTTTTAAATACAGTATTTCCAGGAATACTTTACTACCTGCAAACCTTCAGCTTCAAAAATAAATTATATAATGTACTTCCAAATAATTAACAATTATTTTCTCAATTTTATTTCAAATGAGGTAATTATCAAAAAGGATACTTATATTTAAAATTAACACACTTGACTTTCATCTTGTTTTACTTTACTTTCTCTATTTACTAAATAGGTAATATTTAATCACAAGGAGGTTGTGCAGCATAACTTGTATAGAGAAGACATTTTTGTCAGGTTTTCCAGATATTGACATTTTCTATCTCATTTTCCTCTTACAGAAGTAGATAAAAAGTAGTGTAAAGCCAGTACCTTCCATAACATACATACCAAAATACTGAATTAGCTCCATTAAAGGAATTGTTACAGCTACAAATAAAGATCACTCGGAGAAGGTAAGATATCTGTCAAGACCACTTGGTTTTTAGTCAAAGCCCAGCGTCTAGAACAGAGCCAGCCTCCCAATAATTCTATGTACCCTGGCTCCCTCCTCCCTTTCTTCCCATTTCACTTGTTTTCATTTTCCCTTTTGAAGTACTTTTGAAGTTCTCTCAGGGGGACTGCTGGACCTGTCTCCTAACCTTACCACCCCCGTCTTCAATCCCACTTCCTCCAGTCTGCAAAATACTGCTGTGATTATTTTTTTAAAGCACAAACCACAGCACTTCACCATCCCATTCAAAAAGCTTCAGTTCCCTGTTGTCTACTGCGTCACCTTCAAACACCAGAATTTGACAGATTTCTGACCCAGCCCAAGCTCATCCCGCCAGGCTCATTTCCAGACTGCTCTCATGCCACACTCTTGAATTCTTGCAATGTAGGTTCTTGGCTTTTTTAGAATGCATGTTCTTCCCTATCTTCTAGCTATTATTACACTGTTTTAGCTGTTTCATTTCTCAAATTCCACATATGAGTGAGACTGTATGGTATTTTTCTTTCTCTGACTGACCTTTTTCACTTAGCATAATACACTCTAGCTTTGTCGGCATTGTTGCAAATGGCAAGATTTTATTCTTTTTTATGGCTAATATTCCATTGTATATATACACATTTTCTTTATCTGTGCATCAGTCAATGGACTGCCATTAATGCCATTTCCCCATCTTGTCCACCTAAGAAATGTCACTTTCCATTTGTAATTTAAATTGGATGTGTTGTATTCTTTGAGGCCCTCCTTATCTTTTTCAATCTCAGCTTTATATTGTATTCTTATAATACTCATGCCACTATCATATCACTTGTCAAATATAATTCTTGTTGGTCACATGTTTATGTCCCTCCTCTGTTACATTAGGACATCTGAGAACATATAGAACCATGTTTCATTGGTCTTTGTATTCCTGATGCCTAACGTAGAACCCTATTATATACCTTTATAAGATTATCAATAAAATGTATGTGGGATAAATAAATGATTCATGAAAGATGAAATGGGTATAAACAATAACAACAAAAGACAACAAGAAGAATATTTACAGGCATCTGTGTTTTAAAAATATACCTTTACCTTTACTTGAGTATGTAGAGAATTTGGAGCCGGAAAAGCTTTCAGAGATAAAAATATATTAGTATAATCCATCTACTTAAAAGGTGAAGACAAAGGTCAAGATGGGCTCACAACACAGAGGGAAAGTAGTGGGTGAGTTCAGATAAAAGCCTGGGATTCCAAGACACAGTCAAGGTGCTAAGCACTATATGACATATTGTTGGTGGATTTAGTTAGAAACAACAAAATTGTGATTTTTGCTTTTTTTTTTTCAATACATTTTTGTAAATCAAATTATTTCAAATATTTTCCTTAAAATATATTTCCAGAAATAACAATATGGGCTGAGCAAATACTCTTCTGGAAAAATTACACTAATATCTACTCTCACCAAGCATATTTAGAAGAACCAATGTAATTACCTTTTGATAATTACTATTATAATTTTCAAGTCTTTGTAAATTTGACAGATGGAAAACAATCTTTTATCACCGATTAAATGATCTTTATTGGGGCACCTGGGTGGCTCAGTCAGTTAAGCATCTGCCTTCAGTTCAGGTTGTGATCTCAGGGTCCTGAAATGGAGCCCCTGCATGGCTCCCTGCTTAGCAGGGAGTCTGCTTCTCCCTCTCCCCCTTCTTGCTGCTCCCCCTGTTTGTGCGTGTGTGTGTGGGTTAACTCTCACTTTCTTTCTCAAATAAATAAAATCTTTAAAAATAAGTAGATGATCTTTAATTACTAGTGAAGGTTAATATTTTTTTCAAATGTTTAACATTTATAAGTTTTGCCAACTGACTTCTTCAAGATGTCATCATTGATACCAATTACAGTGGTTCTTTTTATATTTGTGGTATTATCCTTTGACACAACAGCCCAAATATGCCTCCTACTTTATATTCTGTTTTAAAACTGTGTTTATGATAATTTTTAATATCTGACAATGCTAAAATTTTACTAAATCAAACATGTCTATTTTCCTGTTATAATTTCCCTCATTATCCTATTCAAAAACTTCACCATTCAAATTCTAATGAACTGAATTTTTTTCTCTTGCTTCTTTTTCACTTAACTCTAAAATTTCAAGTGGATAAGACTCTAATATGGAAGAATCATCTCATTTGATCTTACTGTAAACTGATAATCAATTAATAGAGTGTCCTTTCCTACCAAGTTTGAAGTCCATCATTATCACATCATGAATTCATATGGAAGTATGCACATGTACAAACTGATTTGTTTATTATCATTATATATTTCTATCTGGTTCCATCTACCATATGTCTATTCAGTACTAGTTCCATATTGGATTGATTATTATAGCTTATCATTAGGTTTGAATATTAAATGTTTGGTAAAGATTCATTTTTCCTCAAAATCATTCAGTTTTTATTCATTATTCTCACAAAAAATTTTTAAATATTATTTCATATTCCAGAAAATACTCCTTTGTCATTTTGGCTGGAATTATACTAAGCCTGACTACAGATTTACTCAGAAGAGATTAACATTTTTTCTTGTAATTAGTTTTTCTGTTTACAAACAAGTTATGTCTCTCAATAAAGTTGTCTTCATATAAGCCTTTCATATTTCCTGGTTTAATTTATTACAAGATATTTTAAATATTTTTTGCAAAAGACATAGAGTTTAATTTCCAATATATTAGTCAGTTTCTTATTTATGTAGGAAAGCTCTTCATGTTTTAATATTAATTTTATATTTGATCATCTTCCTAAAGTAAGTCCTTCTAACATATTTTTCAATTTATTGCCTTCAGATGAAATAATTTGAAAATACCCATACTACTACTTTTTCATTTTTAGTAGTAATCTTTATTATTTTTGTTCCATGTTTCACCACATTGGTTAAAATTTATAGAATATTAATAATAGTGGTAATAGGACTAACCCATCTCTTTAATAGGAACAACAACTATAAATATATAATTTGTTAGAGGCTGAGAGATGTACTTTATCATGTTAAACATCTATTCCATTTCTAGTGTATGCTTTTGTACTTGTAACAGAAATGAGGGATATATTTTAATCAAATGGCTTTACAGAATCTTATATTTATCACTGTCTTATCTGACCTATTAATATGTTTATAGTACATTTCCTAATATTAAGTCATACCTATTTCTTTTAACTAGCTTAAAGTTATTTCATTCAAATAAATTTGCTTTAAAATCAGACTACAGTGTTCAGAGACACTCAAAATTATATATTTGGAAATAGCAATAAGTACCTGAAATCAATAAGGTTTCTTTTTTTTTTTAAGATTTTATTTATTTATTTGACAGAGAGATATCACAAATAGGCAGAGAGGCAGGCAGAGAGAGAGGGGGAAGCAGGCTCCCCGCTGAGGAGAGAGCCCGATGCCGAGAGCTCGATCCCAGGACCCGGAGATCATGACCTGAGCGGAAGGCAGAGGCATTAACCCACTGAGCCACCCAGGCACCCCAATCAATAAGGTTTCTAAAGCTAATAAGGTGCTCATAAATTCTATCTCTATACCAGCCTCTGTGATCAGACAAGTGTTCCCATAGTTTCCTCAGAATATTGAGCACTGAAATGGTTAGATACCGTCTCACTGGGGAGTTCAGGAAAGCTGCTCATTCTTCTTCATGTCAGGAAACTCAACCACAAAATGAAGACTAGCATTAAAAAAATTCCAAAAGTTGATTCCGCTCTCAGGTTCTCACAGATTCTATGTGATTTTTAACTGTGTCCCCTCTGGCCTAATGAAAACTCACCCATGTAAGAAAGCAGTGAGATTCTGACCTCACAGGGGCATCACACCCTCTCAGGTTTTCATCTCTCTGCTCACTTTGCTCAGAGTTTCCCTGTAAGTCACTTAGAGAAACTTCCCAAATGTCCATTTCAACCACAGCGAGTGCCCCGCAGGACAGCCAAGTTGGTACTACTTGCCCTTTGCCATGATAATTTGGAACAGATCTGACATTCAATTGAAGTTTGGCTAATGAGATTCAAGTTTCCAAAATGTTAGATTTGAGACTTAGAAATATATACATGTTAATTTTAGTAGGTATCCTGAAGAAATAGCTAATTTCTAGAAATGTAGATGGCCTTCTGCTATCTACCCTAAGGACCTAGAAGTAGGGAAAACCAATATAAACAGAACCGAACAGAGCAGACAGATGTTGGGATTTATGAACAGTTTTTTGTTCTTATAACTGGTCCTCTCTTAGACCCTGTTGTATTCTGCCATGGGGTTTCTTGACATACCCTCATAAATTCTTCCTTTTAGCTTAAGCAAGCTAAAGGTGATTTCTGTTACCTACAATCAAACACTCGTGATTAGTAAGCTCCCTGATGTGAGCTCAAATACTGAGAAAAGGAATGAGATGGCACCTGAATTCTATCCAACACTTTCTCTTTATGATAAATAAGGTTCTCATGGCAACCGAAAAATCTCTGATTCTATACAAGATGTAAGTGTTAATATTTTATTGCCTATAGACCAGAATGAAGGAATTGACATTGTTGCTTAAGTTCCTGAAAAATCTGAACTCCTCTGCTTTATTCTATGTTTTTCTTTTGATAAATATTTAGATTTAAAAAATTTATAGAAACAGTGTTTTGTTCAAATGGTAGCAATGAAAGTAATCCAAAAGGCAGGACTTTGCTTCCCTCTGGTTCCCCAAGTACAGAGAAAAGGTTGAGAAAAGTTGTAAGGAATGCATGAGTAATTCCACATATGCTATGAGTCAGAGAGTGCTTAAAATACACATATAGAATATGGCTCAGGTAAATATTTCTGTTGATGAGAAAATATCAGCTTGAGTGATTAAATTCAATCAAACCACCATTGTCGCTTAAGTCTTTGATGGAAATACTGCTTTGTAGTTTAGTAGTTTGTCTAAGGGTTTCACCTTTAACTAGTTGTTGTGTTATGGAATAATCCTGGCCTGAAATACTAATCATTTGAAATTCTAAGATGATTGTTATATTCTCAGTTAAACAAGAGACTGGAAGAAGCATGACCTTTTAAACCAAGTATCTTTAAACCATTGTTTAATTAGGCATACTGCACACAAGGTTCCAGTCTCAGCAAGACTGAGTTTTAAACAGTTACTTTAATTTTATACCAATGGTCTGTGCAGCATCCAGCTGTTAAGGCCCCTTCACCTCCTGCTATTACAGACTGGAAGAGTCTCCCTTCATACCAATGACAAGGTTTTATTTACCACCTCAGATTAAAAGGGATCATGAAAAGCAATTTGCCTTGATATCTCATTAATGTCAGAAAGAACCAGTTAAACAACAGATTTTTCGACACCCAAATTACACTTTAGAGCAGACATTGTCCAATATTTAAATGGACATTACTAGGTAATTCCATCCAATTGGTCAATTTTTTTAATTACTTAAGATTGCCTTTTGTAGCTCAGTGATCCTGACAGAAAATCTGAAAGGCTACACTATACAAAGTGGACAGTTGCCTTACAAAGCTCCTTCTTCGAAAACTGGTAATAGCTATGCTAAGAAAACACTAAGTATACAATAATTTTCTGTTGTCATGTACAGTAAGCAGCTCTGGGTCTCATCAAGTACATTCTCAGCACTTCAGGATCTAACAAACTGATCTCAAGGCAACTGGGACTTGGCCAATGGTCCTCTCACACGTCCAGGCTTTGGGAAGTGAGGTGGCCATCTCACCAGGTGAGAACATTGACCATCACCAACACAACCCACTCAACTGACATGCGATTAACAACATGTAAGAGCTGTTAGCTAGGTTCTTAGCACACATTCTAGATGTCTACCTCCAGTTCCTATGAAAGCCCTGTGAGGGGCAAGGATATTTAAGTCGGGGGGATTTGATGTGTGCTCCATGAAGCTATTAGGACATTTTGAGGTTCTTCTAGGACCAGCAAATAGCACTAGGGGAAGTGGAGTGTCCAAGAGTATGGCCACCCCTTCAACCCAGCAGTTCTTATTTTAACTGACGGAAATGTTAAATTTCTGAGTAGCACTCTTTTGAAGATCAAGTCTGAAAATCAGAGTATAAGGGAAATGCTCTTCATTTATTCTTAACAGGATATGGTAATCCCCATATCATCAGAGTTTGAGAGAGTTGTAAACCTAGATCAAAGAAGATTATCTCTCTCCTTCTGAAAACTCTTAATAAAATACCCTTCAGTATTACAAGCATTACATTCTCTGCTTTGATTATGGGTACAGGTGCAAAACAGCCAAAGAGAAACCTGCTTCTTTTATATAAAATTTTGTTAAATAACTTTGCTAATATTATTAGGTTGTCAAAGTCCCATACGATATAATTCTTGTAGATAGAGTTTCCAAGAAAATTAGTCCTCTCTTAAAAAATAGGTAGGCTTGCTTCCATCACAATGAAAGTTATATATCCCACTGGATGTCCCTTTACATTATGGCTTCTCTGGAAGATCAGAACTTGATGTAGTCCCATATCCTTGTTACCATATTGTTTCTTCCTCTTTAAATGATTTTGATAATATACTTCTATTTGAACTGCCCTATATATATTTTTATCATAGGCATATCATAGGCAAGGCACTAATAATTAATGAACACTAACAAATAAGCTAACAATGAAATTTAAAAATTTACGAACTCCCTGAAAGTTACTAAAAATCAGCAGGAGTATATAATCCGTGACAATTGGCTTATACTTAGGTCTCTTACCTTGTAGCATCAGCTGTTGGAATACAGACAAGTCTCAAGCCATTAGCAAAACAACTCTCCAGGGAGCTCAAAGAGATTCTCTTTTAAGCATATATACTAAAATTCATGTATTTTATATGACCCTCATATCAAGAATATACTTACTCTTGTATCAAACACAATTCTATTATGCTTTAGTGGGTTCCTGTTGCTTTCAAGGTAAACAAATCTTAAGAATGGCCTGTAAGCCCTCTTGTATTCTATCTTATCCTTATCTCTGACACCCATTTTCTTCAGATTCACCTACCACTAACTCCCTAGAGTAGGGATGTTTCCCTATTATAAACTCTCAGTCTGGCTCATCTCTACTCTCAGCACTCTTTACAGCCTATATTATTACACCTTTGTGTGCTTTTTTGATTAATATTTAATTCCCCAAGAAAATCTAAATCTCATATCTGTTTTGACTGTTTTTGTCAGTAGTGTATCTCCAGCACCTATCACAATGTTTAACATGTTCTATGTGCTCAATGTGAAATGTTATATGTGCTTCTCTGTCCATAGTGGATTGAAAGAAGCAAATTATGGAAGAGATCAGTCTTAAAAAAAAAAAAAAAGTCACAAAAACAGCAGCCTGATCAGGTAGAAGGGGAAAAAAGACTATAAAGTGTAGACAAAAGAACTCAGGAATCATTGGAGTCTAGAGGCAAATTGTCTTAATAATCATTAGGCATTAAGATGTTTTTAATAGTCTTTAATAGCATCATTATATTACAGTATGGTATAATAATGGAAGTCATCAAGGAAGGGTTTGGCTTTTATCTATGATTAAGATAAGAGAGAAATTGGTAATTCACCTTTAAAATGCTTTAATCTCATGTTTCTTTAAAGATTTTCCCATCTTCTGGAGGTGAGCTTCAGTTATTGAGAAAATATAATCATTTGCATTCCTCTTCACAGCTCCTAACTACTTGGATAAATGGAGTGTTCCCCAACCTCATGTTAGGATAAATAACCTTGCATTGTAATACTCCTCTTTTGCTCAATTTTCATAATTGCAAGAAAATTATTTTTAAATTCCCCTTAATATTTATATTCATAACAAAAGGATTGTTATGTAATGTCTCACAAAAAATTCTACTGAAAATAAGGATACCCTGTGTTGAATGTAAACCAAATCTTGCCTCGTGTTGCCTGCACAAAGCAAAAGAAAAAGTTTCCACTTGAATTCTAAATTGAAGATGACCTTGTGCTTTTTTGAGAAAGGCTGGCAGCTGAGGTCACTGGAATGTATTATGATGGACAGTGCAGCGCTGTGCATGACTCGGAGGCATGTCCATTGTGTGGATTACAGCCAAACAGAAAGAATTAGACAGCTCAGAGCATTCTATCATTTCATTTGAAAATAATGGTCAAAATCATGGGCAGCACTTTCATGAAAGAGCAGCAGCATTCAATAATTCCTTCACTTCAGACAGGCAGTTGGCTATTCTCAGCCGAATGCCATGGGTCCATCATATTTTGTTTCAGTTTCTGTGACACTCACAGAGAGCAGAAGTTCTGCTTCTGCAAGAAGTAAATCCCATCTCCAAGGCATCCCGTGCAGTTCTAGCTTATAGGATGCAGCCCATTGCTTTACAGCGACCAGATCATTGAAAGTGATATAAGGAAAGAGAAGATACAGGAACTTAACCCAGCGCTCTCAGAAGGTAAATATGTAGCAAATCCAGATCATATACCTTCCTCTAGTCAACTTAACTGTTCAAGAAGCTTAAGATCAGTTTTAAAACAAAATCTCTACACGTCCTTCTCTAACAATGGCACAAAAACAAAACATTTTCAAAGAAATCTAATCTGTTGTGAGCGGTTCCAAATGAGCCTCCTAAGTTATTTCTGAAATAGTGATATTTAAGTAGAATATTTTGATTGATTGAGGTTTATTTTTAATTTCTGCTTCTTTCAGGAGCACCAAAAGAAAAATATGTTTGAGATTTAAAAGCAGGTGGAAAAACTCACACTTCTGATTAAAAGGGGAACTGCTTCTAATCCTGGGCTTTCCACTCTGTTTGAATGTCTTCTGTGTATGGGGGTGGGGAGGAACAAACACTGTCACTTCTAAAGTAGTTAATGACCAAAAAAAAAGTTGTGACTTACCATTAAAATTTACAGCCCGAATATAACCAAGTAGCTCTTTCCCATCAGCAGCACTCATTCGTGGGCAGAGGCCGATGTATCCAGGGCACAGATCTTTGTGCATATTGTGCAGAGCATAAGCCATGGAATACACGGCATCTATTACAAATTGGACCTTTCCTTCCTGTTCGTAAGATGAATCCCTGGCAATTCTCTCCAGCCCTGTAAAATAAAAAAAGTAAACCATCAAATGGTGTTAGATTTTACTCAAAGATGGCATTAGGGCTAAGATTTCTACATTTGAGGTACACTTTTGATTTTTTTAAGATTTATTTATTTGACAAAGAGAGATAGAGCGAGAGAGCAAACACAAGCAGGGGGAGTGGGAGAGGGGGATGGAGGCTTCCCACGGAGCAGGGAGCCTGATGTGGGGCTCGATCCCAGAATCCTGGGATCATGACCTGGGCTGAAGGCAGAGGCTTAATGACTGAGCCACCCAGGTGCCCTCTGAGGCACACTTAATGAGAAAAAACTATTTGCTTTTGCTCCCAATTATTTTATTCCTATACATACTGAGTCAGGCTTTTAAACTGGGTATTGAAATTTTTATTTGGAAAGAACAGAAACTATTCTATTAGCAACAAAAAGATATAAACTAAATAAAAACATATAATTTCATTATCTTTATTTCCACCTTACTGAGTCCGATTACATTGTACATTCTAGTAATTACATAACATTTTGATAGTGACTTGATCTTATAAGCAAAATGTGTAGGTTTCTTCTTTTCATCTACTTCAGTTCCAGGAGTATCATTTAATTAGTGTCTCAAAGTAAGGTCTTTCCTCCCCCCGCCCTACCATATCTATTCTCATTTTGAACGTATTTTACTCGGGAGCCCTTTTTGTAAATATTAAAGGACAGTTTTTCCTTAAGCAAACCAGCTATCTTCAGAAGAATCATTCAATTTATTTTCTTCTTGAACTCAATTTTCTTTTTCTTTTTTTAAAAAATGATTTTATTTATTGATTTATTTGAGAGAGAGAGCAGGAGGAGGGAAACAGAGGGAAACAAGCAGACTCTGCACTGAGCTTGGAGACTGAGCTCTATCTCAGGACCCTGAGATCATGACCTGAGCTGAATTCAAGAGTTGGACGCTCAACCAACTGAACCATCCAGATGCCCCTTGAACTCAATTTTCTGTTTTATTTTTAAATCTTTCTACAGAGATAAAATTGGCATATAACGTGGTTTTAGTTTAAGGTATACTACATGATGATTTTATATATGTATATATTATGAAATGATTTCCACAATAAAGGTTAGTTAACACATTCATTACCTTCCATAGTAAGCTTTTTTATTTTTCTTGTTAGGGTAACATTTAAGATTTACCCTTAGCAACTTTCAAGTATACAATACAGTATTATTAGCCATAGTCACCATGTTGTGCTTAGATACCCAACAATTTTCTATTTCTATATTAATCAATTTAATTCATTAAATCTAGCAGTCTGATAAGTTAGTTTTCTAGGACTTTCCTGTCACCTAACTGCCAGCCCACATTTCCAGTTGCCTATCATATTCCTGTGTAGTCTGCCTCCATGTCAAACTCAATAGTGCTAAAACCAGGCTATTATAGCACATTACATCATTTCCCTAAAACCTCAATCAGAATTGAAGGTCTTACAGGTTTGAGAGCAGAGAGGGGAGGTCTATTCTTACAAAGAGTACCTTCAAGATGGCAAAAGACATACTAATTCCTTCAACTGCATTAGCTGTATGATCTAAGTTAACATCCATGCAGATCCAGGAGCACTGTCTTCTCCCTATCTCCACTGGCACTTTGTCTCCTTGGGGTCTTAAAATGGCTTTGCTATGTCCAGAATGTCATCAAGTGACCTTGTGAAAACAGCCCTTTCAGCTTCTGCCAAAAAATTTCTCTCCCATAGTTTTCACCACAAGTAGACAATTCATAAATAAATATTGAAGAATGGTCGCAGCAACCAAAATGATGAGTTGTTTCTTTAAAGATCTTATCTGATGACCAACCACTCTGGTTAGTCCAGGATTGAGGGATTTCTCAGAATATAGGACCAAAACCTAGATAGACCTGAGCCAACCAGCATGGTTGCTTAAGAAAACAAGAGGCAAATGACAAGTAAACTTGATACAAGACTGAAATAACTTCTTCAAGGGTGGGCCCTTAGGTCCATAATAAGATTCCCAATTTCATTCATTTTGTGTTACTAAATTTGATAACAGGAAATGAATACTATAAATCCTAGAGCTGATGTTCCATTCTTGATTATCTTCTTAAGTCCAGGCTCCTGAGGGCCACTCCAGATTTACTGAATCAGCATCTCCCAATTTGGGGACATGACAAATCTGTAATTTCCAAACACAGATACTTCACTGTCTTAGTTTAAGCTGCTATAACAAAATACCAAAGACTGGGTGGCTTGCAAACAACAGAATTTGCTTCTTGTAGTTCTTAAGGCTACAAGTCCAGACTAAGGGTAACAGCATGGCTGGGTCCTGGTGAAGGATACCTTCTGGGTTGCAGGCTGCTGTTTTCTTTTCTTTTCTTTTTTTTATTTTTTTAGGCAGCTGTTTTCTTATTGTATCCTTACATGGAAGAGAGCAGACTCCGGGTGACTTCTTTTAAGGACACTAATCCCATTCATGAGGGATAGTGCTCTAGCCTCAAAACTTCATCTAACCTAATTACCTCCCAAAGGCCCCACATCCTCATACCTTCATATCAGGGGGTAGAGTTTTAATACATTTCAAATTTATGTAAGGGACACAAACATTGTAACACTAACATTCCCGGTTTGCTGTTTGTTTTGCTGCTGCTCTGTAAATCCCTCAGCTACAAACACACACACACACACACACACACACACACACACACCACACTTCTGTGAACATTATCACTTGTTTTTCTGATTTTGCTTTCTCCTGTGTACTTCATTTGTGTGCGAGTGTGGGTCTTCTCTAATAATCAAGAGGACGCACAATTTTTAAAAGATTTATTTATTTGTTTTAGAGAGAGAAGGGGGAGGGGCATAGGGAGAGAGAGAATCTCAGATTCCGCACTGAGTGCAGAGCCTGAAGCAGAGCTTAATTTCACAACCCTGAAATCATGACCTGAGCTGTAAACAAGAGTTAGTTGCTTAACAGACTGAGCCACCCAGGCACCCCTCTTTTTAAAGAGAGAATTTCTTTTTCTCCATTGCCACTGGGTGGAGTATGAGCAGGCACAGAAATGGCAGAAAATGTCCAAGCCCAAGTATAAAGAAAATAATGACCATAGGAAGAAATTTGGAAATTTTTCACAGTCCACGGAATATATGTAAGAGATAGATATTGTGAATGTTTTATATTTTTAAATTTACTCTGCCCTAAAATGTTTCGGATTTAACATACTATGATTTTGTTTTAATGCTAGTTTATTCAATGCAACTTCACTCCATCTATAAAGATATTTCTCAACATTCAATAATTGGAATAAAGTTATACACAATACTTTCCTGATAAATTTTAATGGAGATGTCCTAATTGAATAGACATTCTTTTTTTTTAAGATTTATTTATTTATTTGAGTGGGGGAGGGGCAGAGGGAGAGAGAGAGAGAATCTCAAGCAGACTCCACACAAAGGATGAGCCCAAGGTACTGCTTGATCTCATGATCCTGAGATTATGATCTGAGCCAAAATCAAGACCTGGATGCTTAACTGACTGAGCCACCCAGGTGCCCTTAATTGACATATTCTTTCTTGATTTTTCCTAAAACAATTTTAACTTTATACAAAATAGATTTATAATTAACCCTCAAATACCATACATATTTTTTTAAAGATTTTATTTATTTATTTGACAGATACAGATCACAAGTAGGCAGAGAAGCAGGCAGAGAGAGAAGGGGAAGCAGGCCCCCTGCTAAGCAGAGAGCCCAATGCGGGGCTCAATCCCAGGACCCTGGGATCATGGCCCGAGCCAAAGGCAGAGGCTTTAACCCACTGAGCCACCCAGGTGCCCCTGCCATACATATTATTAAAGGGACATATTTAAATTTGCACTTCTTAAACTATTTATTTCCTTAACTAGTTGTAAACTCCTAGTAGTATGAGCAAAGATTAAATATAATCCAGCTTTGCACTCCTTTTTAAGTAAAAGTTCAGAAAGCTGCTTAGTGACGACTGTCACACAAGTCAGTGGACACATCATGACTTCCCATGAAGTGATGGAAGTACACGGTGACAAAGTAAAAGACTGAACGTTATTACCATTTATAAGTTTAACAAGAAATCATTTTATTTCTTTCCAGCTGTTTAGACAACATATTTTTCTATTCCCTAACATTTCAACTTCATGAAGACATTTAAGATTTTACAAGAGCTGGGGTTTGCTCCTCAATTCCTGTAGTTGCTTGTCTTATTCATTTAAAAAGGAATTTAAGAAGCTAACAGTGACTCATCAACTTAATTGGCTGTAAAATTTCATTATGCTATAGTTTCTAAAGTTAGCATTAATGTATTGCTATAAAGGGCTAAATATTGTCAAAGGCTATATGTCAGCCATCCATTTAAAACACTGACTGTAAAGTTGTGATGTGTTTTAGTGTATAGCTTAAAATTAACAGCAAAGAGCAAAGTGTTTGCAGGGGGGGGAGTTGAAGTCAGCCTCATAAATTTTATAGCAAGATTATTTTACATTTTCATTAATGAAATCTAAAACTTCTGACTATATCTCATGCTTCTGGACAACAGAGTAAATTCTTACTGGTCCAAGCAATACACATGTGCCTCAGTTAAGGTCTTTCGAGTATCACGGTGTATCCTCTTGGTTTTCAAAAGGCAAATCTGCTCAACTTTGCAAAGTGCCATATATATCACAGTGCGAGTTCCTAAGATAAGCCTGCCATGAATTTTAAATTCTTTGACTGACAGATAGTTGTTGAGCTTTGCTTTCCAAGAATTTCTGAGTTCTCAGGGTGTGGTTTAGTTTTATAGATTGAGATTTGAGGTTATTTTCCTTTTCCTGAAAGTATGTTTATATAATGATGATCCAATAAAATGATCAATTCAGTGAAGAAGAAGAAAAAGAAGCAGAGAAAGAGGAGGAGGAGGAGGAGATGGAAGTCCTACCAGTCATTTTATTCCCAAGAAACCAAATATCCAATCAGTTGATTTTTTTACTATAATCCTAGCACATAGTAGAAAAAAATCCCACATACTAAATTTGTAGGTTAAAAAGTATTTATTGAGTCTCTCTCTGACTTTTCCTTAAGAATGCAGCAACTATTTTAAATGATTAAACTGTTTCCTTGCAGTTAGTGTGGAGAAGATGATAAGAGGAAAGAAGAGAATTCATGAACTGCTAGGAACACATTTAGGCCCATAGGACCAGAATGAAGGGTCATTCTGAATTCCACAACAACTCTGTATCTTGCTACTAAATGCACCAGAGAAAAGACTGTCATATCCTACAAGCAGCTCTCCCAGTGCCCTACATGCATGCACTAACTGCACAGGTGGTGGCTGAAATCAGTGACCCACGCACACCAGTAACAATCCATGATACCAGAAAGAATCACACTGCACACTTGAAAGGAATCGCTATCAACTCAGCCAACCTAAGTCACCTTCTACTGAATTTAAACTGATTTGGCTTCAAGGATACAACAGAGGAAAGATGGGAAAGAAACAGAAGCATATTCAATTATACAAGAGTATCTCCTAAGCACTGGGATAGGCAAATGAAGCGGGTGCAGCTCCCGTGCAAGTGGACTTGGCCACATTCCTGGGCTTTTGACTGGGACAGCTGCCTCCAGGGACCTCCGCGATGTGCTATCCCATCTCTCCAGCCTCATCTGCTGGTACCACCCCACCTCTTGCTGCGCCACTTGTAGGTCCTTGAATATAACATGAGATCTCCCACTGCAGGACTTCATGCAGATATTCACTCTGTAACTCTTCACTCCTTTCTGGATACCTCCTGCTCAGCCTCCAAGCTTCAGGTAAGATGTCAAATCAAGTTAGGCGGGAGCACTGATATTTAATTTTTTAATATAGCAACCCAGATCAGATTATAATAGAGTATCTTAAATGCTATGTTGAATATTGAATATTGTTCAGTTGGAAACACAGAACCATGACCAATATTTAAAATATTTCTGGGAATATGGGTAAAGGAAATTGAAGCAAATGTAGTTTGAAGGTAGAGATACAAGCTGGGAGGCAGGGCAGATAAAGGTTGAAAAAGCAGGAAAAAAAGAATGAGGGAAAATATATTTCAGATGTCAAACTGACAGTATTTGGTGCCCTGATTAAATATGGGAGTAAGGGTTGAAGGCAATCAACAACTCAGGGGTTTTGAGGCAAGGTAGCAGAACACTGACAGCATTAACAGAATTTGGAAAATCAGGTTAACAAGAAGGTTTTGTTTTTGACGGCTCTGGCTCTCCAACTGCATCAAGAAAGACCTCAGTTAAAAGAACTGATTTTTAATATTCTCTAGTATTTATTATATCCTCTAGCATAGTAAGCAGATTTTATATAAATTTGTTGAATTGTTTGAAGAACAAAAGGCCCAAATATTTAGAGTAATCACATAATAGTAATACCACTGATCATTTATTTATAGCATTGCAATAATTTAAGCTTTACTTGGGAGTAAAGTACCATTTATAGTACTGTCGTAAGACCAATGGCCTGAAGGGCTCCTGAGTGGCTCAGTTGATTAAGCATCTGTCTTTGACTCAGGTCATGATCTCAGGGTCCTGGGATCAAGCCCTCCATTGGATTCCCCGCTCAGTGGGGAGTCTGCTTCTCCCTCTTCCTCTACCTCTCCCCCTGCTTGTTTGCTCTCTCTCTCTCTCTCTCTAATAAATAAATAAAATCTTAAAAAAAAAAAAAAAAGAAAAACGACCAATGGCCTGAGAAGTCGAAGACTCACATTCTAGTTCTAACAGAATGGCCAAATGACTTTGTGTCCTTGATCAAGTCATGAGCTTTCTAGGATTTGTTTACTTCTCAGTAGAAATTAGACGATTGAATAACATGATCGGTCAGGGTCCCTACAGTTCTAAATTTCTAGATGCTAGGGCATATTCTCTTCTGTTTCCTCCTGACACTTGCTAAGATCACTGGAAGATTGTATAAGGGTATGACTGAACAAATGCCATTAAAAATTCTCCAAAATAGTTTGGAATAACAAGTAACTGGACTACCATTGAGACCTGGAAATTCTACAGTAACAAAAAATACCAACTGTCAGCCTGGATTTTTCTTCCCGTATTGTTAGTCTGGTTAACTGAGTTACTGCATTTTCATGACTCTTAGACTTTAACTACTTCAAATCTAGTTCTTTTTGAAGGAGAAAAGTTTCAAGTCTCTTTTTATTTTGATCTGATGGTTAAAGAAATCAATTATGGAAAATAAGATCAGAGAAGTAAAAGGACACAAATAAGATGGGCAGGACCCTTCATGAAAGCATCTCTTCAGTCCTAAATTACTATTACTCCTCCCCTTTTTTTTTTAAGATTTTATTTATTTATTTGACAGATAGAGATCACAAGTAGGCAGAGAAGCAGGCAGAGAGAGAGAGAGAGAGAGAGAGGAAGGGAAGCAGGCTCCCTGCTGAGCAGAGAGCCCAATGAGGGGCTCGATCCCAGGACCCTGAGATCATGACCCGAGCCGAAGGCAGAGGCTTTGGCCCACTGAGCCACCCAGGCGCCCCCCCCCCCACTTTTTTAATAGATAACGGAACCAAGACTCAACATTTGAAAAAAACTACCCAAGATCACACAGTTATGGCAGTAAATGGTAATCAAGTCACTCAAAACCTTGGCCATTTATTATCACACTGCCTCCTTCTCTGTGAAATTGTGTTTTTTTTTTTTCCCAAATCAGGCTTACCTTCCACTTCTCTGAACTCCTCTCACTTTTAGCCATTAGACTCACAACTAACGTCTTTTATGGTAAGTAGTAGGTAGAGATTGTGTGTGTGTGTGTACCTTTAAAGAACAGTGAGCAGGAACTAAAGAACAATATAAAATAATATATACTTTTACAGAAATACTAATAAATATTAACAAATGACAATAAAATATATAAAAAAGGGGAAATATACTCCTGTAACATTGTAAGCATTTTTCTGACATATTTAAAAACTCATCTTGGGGCACCTGGGTGGCTCAGTGGGTTAAGCCTCTGCCTTCAGCTCAGGTCATGATATCAGGGTCCTGGGATCTAGCCCCATGTCGGGCTCTCTGCTCAGCAGGGGGCCTGCTTCTCCCCCAACCTCCGCCTGCCTCTCTGCCTCCTTGTGATCATTCTCTGTCCAAAAATAAATAAAATCATTAAAAAAAAAATTCATCTTGCTTGTGAATTTCAGTAATGCACCTGAGATAAAGTTGGCATAATGTGGCTGAAATTCATAAGCAAGATGATTAGATACTTGTGGCAAAAGCCAAAGCTAATAAAACTTATAAATTAATATTTATAAAAATCAATAGAGTATTTTAGCTCTGGAAGGTAAGAGCATAAATGTGTGTATGCATCTGTAAGATTTCTCTAAGAAAGTAACATCAAACTCAAAAGAGAATTCCACACCTAAGGTTCTGCTTTGTCAATTCTGCACTAGGCTTTGTCAAGGACCTGAATAAACAGATGTATTGGACTAATGAACTAATTTGAGCCTCTGCCTTATCTATTTACAAAGGGCAGAGAAAATGAGAAGATAAGGGTCCTCTGCTGAAAATCACCTGCTCTCTATCTCTTCTGTAATTTAAATGTAGTCCCAAGAACTGAAGGCTCTTAGCTGCCTGAGGACACATCAGGAGACACTTGTAAATCAACCCCTGAAGAGTGCTACATCAGCCCACAATGACTTCTCTCCTTTGTGTGCCTGGCAGGAAATGGAAAGTGCTTCACGCAGGTGCCAGGTGTCCCCTTCAGGTGTTAAATTTTCCATGCAATGCCCTAGGGTTTTTAAAACACTAAAAAACCTAAGGTAAGAGGCGAGTAAGATTAAGAGTGTATCTTCAGGCAAAACAACCAGTTTAAAAAAAAAAAAAAAAAGATGCTCAGAAGAGGAAATTATTTCATAGATATATCCCTAAGTCCCCAAACAAAGAAAAGGCATTTGATTAAATTCAGACAGTTGCATTTCTTTACATAATTATCTTGATCATGCACATCAGAGTTCAATAGTGAATAGCAGAGTTTCTCTCTTTAACTACTCCACAGAAGAATCCAATTTTCCCCCCTAAGCTCCCTTTAGCAGATAGGACCTCTAATGCATCCTCCCACCCCAAGATGTGTTATGTAGTCATTGCAGACCTTATAATGTGGCTTCAAATATGCCTTTAAAAGTACTTTTTATTCTTTTTTCTAATTACAAAAGCTAATCAGTATTAGTAGAAATGTGAGAAAAAAGTATAATGAAGAAAATAAAGAATATCTATTAGCCTATCATATTAACCACCATTTATATATTGACCTATTGCCTTACAGGATTTCTCTATTTTCCCCTAAATTAAGAAGATACTGCGCATATTTTTTTAATCTGCTATATTCACTTCACCTAGTGAGGATTTCCCTATATTGTAGGAAAGCATAGTTTTTATACTTGCATTGTAGTTCTTTCAGTGGATTCAGGTTTTTGCATTTAACTGTTTCCCAATACTCAACATGATATTTGATGCAAGGTAGAGATCTAACTTTGTTTTTCAAATTATGAGCCAATTCTTCCACACTATTTCTTGAATGTTCTTTTCCCCATTGATTTATATAAAGTCACTTTTAACACACATCAAATTCTATATGTTCTTGGATATACAGCTGGAGTTTATGCTCTCGGCCACTTGTTTCCTAATATGCCAATACTACCTGTTGGACAATTATTGTAATTTTATGATAAGTTCTACCATCTGTTGATGCAAGTTCTATCAATACTCTTTTTTTTTTTAATTCTTGATAGTTCTCACAAATAAACTTTAGAACTATTTAAGCTAGTTCTGAAAATTGCAGCTTTTATTCGAATTGTATTGATTTTTTAAAATTAGTTGCAGGAGACTTGAAATAGCTGCGATATTAAGTGCCCCATTTGGAAACAGAGCATCTCCATTTATTCGATTCTTTTTTTGGAATCCTCAGTAAAGATATGTCACTCACGTATTCCTTTTTATGTAATGCCCTGATATTTTGTTTTCTAGCTTTATGAAGCAGAATTTTTTTCATTGTATTTTTAGGTGGTTAATCATGGTACAATTAATACATTATTAATTCATTCTTTTTTTAAAAAAGATTTTTAATTATTTGAGAGAGAGAGAGAGAGACACCATGTGTGTGCGTGCATGTAACCGGGGGCAGGTGGGTGGGACCTCAAACCTGTGCGCTCCAGAAGCCTGAGCCCAAAGTAGGGCTGGATCTCCCCACCCTGAGATCATGACATGAGCAGAAACCAAGAGTTAGACACTTAACTGACTGAGCCACCCAGGTGCCCTTCAATTCATTCTTAATGCTCAACATTTTCTCCTCCCCTTATTTAAACTGTATGCAACATAGAAGGCCCAGGTTAAGTCCCATCTCTTGTTAAAAACAAACGAACAAACAAAACAGAAAAATGCAAAAAAACATGGGTTCTGAGATCAGACAGATCAAGACTTGAGATCCTTCCTGAGTCTCTTATTCTGTACTCATAAAATGGAAATTTATACCTATGTTGCATGGCTTTTGTGAGAATTGAGATAATGCGGGGCATCTAGCACATACAGTGAATAAATGGACACAATTATTTGTTATACAGGGCTGTAAAATACTTAAGCTTCTACAATGTGCAACACTTTTCTGATTACACAAACAAAAGAAATCCCAATATAAACCCAGGATATATATTCATATACTCATCTAATAAACATGAAAGAGGTAATTTAGCTCAAAGATTAGGAACCACCCTGCAGCTAATCTGCTTGGGTTTAAATTCACACCACCATTTACTAGTTATGGGACTTTAAATCCCTTAATCTCTTATGCCTCAGTTTCCTTATCTGCAAAGTGGGAATAATAACTCTCCCACAGAATTGTTGTCATAATTGAGTTAATGTGGTTAAGGCAGTCTGGAGAGTGTGTTGGAAACAGTAAGTAGTACTATACAAGGGATGTCGTTATTATCACCTTTACCATCACCAGTCAGCCTGGGTGGTATCTGAAGCACCGAGCTGGATACAACAGTAAACTAAAACTCAGGGAGTGGCGGGCTCATACTGAAAGGATAAACAGGAGTGAAGGAGAGGAGAAAGGGAAGTAGGTGGAACACAGGAGGCTGAGTCACAGTGACACTTCTAGTGATAGAAGGGGTGGAGAAGTATGTGGGCCTGAAATCCCATGGAGGATGCTGGAGCTGGGCAGGAGTGTGGCACAGATGAGGCCTGAGAGGCAGGAACGGCAGAGTTAGTTTACCTAGAGTCAATTTGTCTTCTTCCTATGTGCAGTAGGAGGCCTTTGAAAGGTGAAATGATTGGGTTTCTGGGTCAAAAAGAGCACTGGGTCAGAAGAACAGACAAGAAGGAGAAAAGAGTGGATGGGGCGGAGAGAGACCTCCCACTGCTTGGGAGGTTACCAGGGCATTACATAAAAAGAATAACTGCTTGGGAGGTTATTTCATAATATGAACAAGGACCAATTGTGGCATGGGCTAAGGTGACGATGAAGACAGAAACGTAAATACATTTGGGACATTAGAAGACATAATTAACAGGATTTGGCTAGGACTGAAGCAAAGGGTGTCACCAGGAGTGACTTCCAGGTTCCTGGCTTCTGTGTCTGGGTAGACCCTGCTGCTCAATGAGACCAGTGGACCAATGGGTGCTGTCTAGGCCAGAAATATATTGTCCCACCAGATAGCCACATATTTGCCCAATGGGCGATTGTTCCTGTTAGGACAGGCAAGGGGAGCCCCAGTAGCCTGCACCTAAAAATTCTGTCTGCTCCCTTGGGACTACAGGAATGTACTGTCTGATTTGTGGCTTTTCTAAGTCAGGTTAGGGTTCCACCCTTGGAGTTCATTATTTTTATCATTACAAACTCCCCAGGAACTGGGGAAAGAGATGGCCCAGGAATTGTTTCCAAGACTACATTACTACTCAGCAACTAACTTCAGTCATCCTTCTTGCAAGTCATTAATCATATTGTCTCAGATATTCTCTTCGGAACAAAAAGCTGAATAGTAAATAAGACAGCATTAAACACACACAGGAAAAGAAAACTTTCCCCACTTGTACTCTTTCTAGTCCCACCTTCCTGCTCTCCTACTTTCTCACTCAAGATTTTGTCAACAATGAAATGATGTCACTACAAGAGCACATATAAAGAGACCCTAAAACTTGCAATTAATAAGAGTGCTCATACTGAAACAACCTTAACAATGATCGTATCTGCTATTTTTAAGCCTTATGACACGTCCTAGTAGTGTTTTTAAAATCACTGTAAAAATTATTTAAAATCATTTAAATCATTAAAAACTGCATTTTTCAAAAATAAAATGGAAATCAGTGTATTGCACATAGTACCGGGAAGTACTATTTCTTGAACCTTCCATTTCAGTTGGAAGGCATGAGAGCACTGGGTTGCCATAAACAATAAATGACTAATCTGGAGTACAATCAAGAAGAGTCTGAAACTCACTGACCTCATCCAATCTTCTTATTTTACAAATGGCAAGACTGAGGTCGGGGAACACTGAGGGATTTCTCCAGGTCCGACATAGCAGGTAGAGGCAGAGCTGGGAACAGAATCCTACTACCTCATTCCATGATTCCTCCCTTTCTATCGCGTCGCCTTTCTCCAGCTGTACCTTCTCTCCTGTGTAATTAAGTTCCACTGAGGATGAGTAAAACTTGAGGGGATCCCTAAGTGGGTTTGCCCATGATGAATTAAAAGCCTTGAAAGGAGTTAATGAAATCAACTCTGAGAAAAAGTGAATAGCAAGAAGTTGTGCGTTATGGTAAGGTTCCCTCATGCCGACATAAAAGGAGGATCCCTAGAAACCATAGACATGAAAAGAACCAGGGTTTTTGGTTGAAACGGTCAAAAATAGGGCTTTGCAACTTAAGTGTAAGTTATAAAAGGAATTTAAATTTAAAACAGAAAACAAGATGTACCAGACATATAAGATGCATATTCTTTAAATGAACATTTGAGGGGATCTGTGATCATCCAGAGCACCCAGATGAAAGAGGAAAACAATCATTGCCTTTGTGCAGTGTGGTCTATCCGCTGGGTGACTGCCTGGGTCTTTCACTTTTCTTCCCAATTTTAAGGGTCACTGCACAGGCGTGGGTATAATGCCAGTGGCTGATTAAAGCAGGTCACAATCTGTCTGGGAGAGTTTCTGTGCCATCCTTCATAGGGACAGGGACCAGACAAGATGACCTCTCTTGTTGCCTTCCAATTAATTCAATCAGCCTCTGCTTCTGTCAGACAACTTCACAGATGCAGACCATCCACTCATTCCAAGTCCTCACCAGGAATCAGTAAACACAGAGGCTGTGGACGGCGTTTAATGAATCAGCATGATTCGTCTTTCTGTCATCATTTTTGATTTACAACCTCTTTCTCAATATTATTCTCTCTCTTGATAATCTGAAACTTCATGAAGGACAGAACTTTAGATCTTCCTCCTCTGAGGACCCACAGGGCCTAGCATGGTGCCCAAACCTGTCTTAGATTAATATCAATATTTGTTAAACCAATCCGAACAGAGTTTCATTCCAAGAAGGACACATCAATAAGACAGTTCCAATTAGCTGTGCATAAAGCCACCATCCCTTTTCTTTAATATTTTATGAAGGGCCAATCCAGGAAACTATATGGGATACAATGAAGTACTATTGGGGAAACTTTTTTTCAAATAAACCAAAGCTATGCCTTCTATTTTTATGTTCAAATAAATGTATGTAAAAGGTAGGGTCGGTAAGAGTGTTTTGCTTCTTGCTTCTCTCCACATGGACTGGTAGGATAATTTCCATAATAGAGGAAACAGACCATCTGAGACTAACTGTATTAGTGTTAAAACAACAGATCCAAGATGAGGTAAGTGCTCATTTTAAGCCCCTCATAAATCAGGAACCTGTGGCTGTATTTTATCACTCCTGAAACAATAGAACATCATTATTCATTAAGCAGAACTCCTACACACTGTTGCCTCAGATCAAAAATTGCAGCTTTTGACTAGGAACTTACCTTACCATGGAAAAAGAGTAGATCTGTTTGACAAGTCTTTTTTTTTTTTAATCTGACTAATATAAACTGTGATGTCCTTCAACATTATATATAAACTAAATTATAACTCATGATTTAGTATGAATCCTCTCTAGACCTAGAAAACCTTCCAGGACAAAAATGGAATTCTGGCCCTGTGAGGAGCAAATTAACCGCCACGGGTCTCTCTGGCAACAAGCCCTAGTTTCATCTTCAGAGATGGAGCATGACCCATTGGGATCTTTCATTATTACCCCTGCGTGCAAATGCCAAAAAAAATTTTTTTTTGAAAATATTTTCATCTTTAAACTTTCAATGCATGCAAATGCAAAAAAGAAATTGAAAATATTTTCATCTTTAAACTTTTCTCGCATACTCTGAATATCAAAACACATTTTGTGAGAAAAATTATAAATAGAAATTTGATATATTTAGAACCAAAGTGAAAATCATAGCCTGAGATGCACTTTAAATTTAGTTCTAACAAATCTGCTTTTTGGATTCTGTTCTCAGTGGTTTATTTTTACTCCCCAAATTATGTTACTACCATCAAGGACTTGGATAGAAACAGGGAGCTATGATAAAGGAAACATTTAGACATAATGGCTCAAGTGTACAAATGTTCACAAACAGCCTTCTTTTTAGAAGCTGAGAGGAAGAGACCTAACATTTATCAGATCTATTATGAGCCAACCACCATGCTAGACAAGCTGGATATGTTTTTACATAGTTCTTACAGTCACTCTATGAGGCAAGTTATATTATTCCCATTATTTTTATTTTTATTTTTTTACATAAGAAAACGGAGTCTGGTTAAATAGCCTGACCACTGTCACAAACATAGTAAGGTGTAAAGCCAAGCCTCCACACTGTGTCTTGCTTCCTAATTTGATTCAAACTTTCTTGCTTTTTCCATTATAAGTCAAGTCTAAACAATAAAGAAGGTGACCAGATACAACAAAATGAATTTAGATTAAGATGTAAACCCACGGGGCGCCTGGGTGGGTAGCTCAGTGGGTTAGAGCCTCTGCCTTCGGCTCAGGTCATGATCCCAGAGTCCTGGGATCGAGCCCTGCATCAGGCTCTCTGCTGAGTGGGGAGCCTGCTTCCTCCTCTCTCTCTGCCTGCCTCTCTGCCTGCTTCTGATCTCTCTCTCTCTCTCTGTCAAATAAATAAAGAAAACCCTTAAACATTTTTTTAAAAAAAGATGTAAACCCACTGCTCTATCCTTGGATAGACCTGTCTCATTTTTTTAAAATTTTATGTATTTATTTAAAAGAGAGAGCATGAGAAGGGGTAGGGTTAGAGGGAGAAGCAGACTCCCTGCTGAGCAGGGAGCCTGATTGGAGACTTGATCCAAGGACTCCAGGATCAGGACCTGAGCCAAAGGCAGTCACTTAACCAACTGAGCCACCCAGGTGCCCTAGACCTGTCTCATTTAACAGGACTGCTCTAAACACCTGGTAAACATCTGGCCTTTGACTTTCTACGACAGTCCCGTGTGTTCATCTTCTGCATGAAGCGGCAGCTTTTAATATGTGAGTTTTCTGACCATCTTTCAATCAAATACATTTTGGAATGAGACAGAGTCGGGTATGGAAGTCTTTTGATAAAGCACCCTCCCTTTTAGAGCCAACTTTCTTGGAAGAGCACTCATGCTTCCACTCTCTCATTACCATTCACATCTTGACTTCTATCTGTCTTCGAGCCCAACCACACATCAAGGCTCTCTGGGCAGAGACCGTTGGTAGTAACTCAGTATAATTCACCAGTTTTTCTGTCGTATTAGAACTTGTAATTTTTAGCAGGCACGTGGCTGACCAGACCAGACTTCATTTCCCAACTTCCTTTTTATCTAAATATAGCCACCAATAGGATTGTAAACAAACGTGAAAGTGGCAACTTGTAGGAGCCTTTCTTAAAGGACATGGACGTGTGATTTAGAGCCGCACCGTACAGACAGCTGAGCAGTATGAGAAGCTGAGGTCTCTGAGGCCTGAGGGACGCAGAGCCACAGCACTATTCCTGGAGGCCTCCTCTGGATTTTACCAGACAGAAAAATAAAGTCACATCTTGTTGAAACAAGTGTTATTTTCCCTCCCTGTTACTTATAGCTGGACATAATCCTAAGTGATATACAACCATGATCTCATTGTGTCTAAACTCAAGGACAGCAACCTACTTACCGCATGTTGAATTTTTATTGTACCAGCCTTTATGAGGTAGCATGAAATAGTAGGAAAAATATGAAATTTATGACACAAATCCCCTATTTACTAGCTCTGTTATCTATGGCAAAGGAGTTAACCTCTCTTGGTATCCCTATCTTTGCCAGTGTATAAGGGGAAAATGACCTCCTACATTGAGTGTTGTTATAAGCAGTCAGTCAAAGGAAAACTACAATCTGTATCTCTTGGTACAGACAAAAGTAGTTTAAGATTACTTTTTTTTTTTAAGATTTTATTTATTTATTTGACAGATACAGATCACAAGTAGGCAGAGGCATGCAGAGAGAGAGAGAGAGAGAGAAGGAAGCAGGCTTCCTACTGAGCAGAGAGCCCGATGTGGGGCTCGATCCCAGGACCCTGGAATCATGGCCTGAGCCAAAGGTAGAGGCTTTAACCCACTGAGCCACCCAGGCGCCCCAGTTTAAGTTTACATTTTACAACTATGACTTTAAAATACCTTTCAACCCAAGTACCCCTTTTCTAGTTTCACCTACTCACCAAATTAATGAATATTCTGACTTTCTTCAAATAAATCAATGGTTGTTTATGGACAATAAGGAGGGCATGTGATATGATGAGCACTGCGTGTTATATGCAACTAATGAATCATTGAACACTGTATCAAAAACTAATGGGGTACAATATGTTGGCTAGTTGAATTTAAATTTAAAAAATAAAGAAAAAAAGAAAACCTATAAGGAAAACAACCCTTGAAGGCCTTCTCCTCTTTGTGGTTTTTAAAATACTCTCTGTATCCTATCTGATTTTAAGACAATGTCATTAATGGTCCACAAGAGCAGGGACCATATTCATTTTCGTTTGTCATTTTATTTCTACGGACATGGTAACATCTCAATGAATGTTAGTGTCCCCTATCCCATCCTTCTATGACAGTCATTCCTGTAGCAAAGGGTCTTTTCCTTGGCCTTGGAAAGTTATGAGTAGTTTTAGGCCCTACTCTATAGGTCACTTCTTCTGGAAACCTCTTGTCCTTTACTCTCTAAGTACAAACCTTTAGCCAATTATGTCCCTTGATAAAAACTAATTATCCCATTCCACACTCTTATAGCCTCATAATAAGTATAATAAATACACAGACTCAAAAGATCTCTAAAGTTATTATAATTAACATGTATAGACTTTTTGTCAATCAGCTGGATGTGTCAGTCTAATTTAGAAGGTCAGATGAATCTGACAAAGTGTTTTTGATCTGCATTTCATTCTTCTTCTCAGTTAAGTTCACAGACCAAGTGATTTTCAGGGCTCTATCTCTTTCATTTTGCAAATGTTATTTTGCTCACAATATCGGCTCTTTTGGCTCCCATAGTCAGGACTATGTCTAACCAAATTAAGAAGGACATTAAGTTAGTATCCAGTGCCTCATGCCTCTGCAGTTCTTGATCATTTTTCCCCTTTAAATAGCCATCCTTATGGGGGTTCCTGGGTCCCACAGTCAGTTAAGCTTCTGACTTTTGGGTTTGGCTCAGATCAGATCTCAGGGTCCTGAGATCAAGCACCCCACTGGGCTCTGTGCTCAGTGCAGAGTCTGCTTAAGATTCTCTCTCCCTCTGCCCCTCCCTGGTTGCGTGCTCTCTCTTAAAATAAATAAATAAATAAATAAATAAATAAATAAATAAATAGCCATCTTTCTTCTAATCCCTGTCCAACAATTGCCCAATTATCAACGAGATAAACTGCTTTACAAAGAGATATTAAATGGTTGATAATGTTCAGGTTGTGAACATGCCTTCTTTAATGTAAATCACCAACAGGTTGTAGGCAGGAAACAATCACCTAATTTAGATGGCCATTTATTTCAATTATCTCAATGATGATCCTCTTCTCAAGAGATCTAGGCAGTAACAAAAAGAATGGACAGATCAATAATAACTCTAGTCAAATTCTACAGTACTCCTTTTCTATTTGATACTAGTCATTTGAAATTAAATGTGTAAGCACATTTAATTTAAAAAAATCCCCTACATATTGTTGCTTTCATAAAAATTCTACCTTTCTTCAAAAGTAAAAATTCACTACTAAAAAATAAGTACAGTAGGGGTACTTAGGTGGCTCAGTTGTTTAAGCCTCTGACTTTGACTCAGGTTATGATCTCAGGGTTCAAGCTGCAGAGGTTCAGGCTCTGTGCTCAGTGGGGAGTCTGCGTCTTCCTCTCCCTCTGCTTTTACCTCCACTTATGTGTGTGCTCTCTCACTCTCAAATAAATAAATGCAATCTTTAAAAAAAAAGTACAGAAAAAAAATCAAGTCAATTATTGTCTTTTCCTTCTAACTAATTGAAAGAAATGCCTTTCAAGATATTTTATTCCTTCAAAGAAGATATACAGATGGCTAACAGACACATGAAAAGATGCTCAACATCACTCATCATCAGAAAAATACAAATCAAAACCATGATGAGATACCACCTCACAC
This sequence comes from Taxidea taxus jeffersonii, assembly GCA_003697995.1. Lineage (NCBI taxonomy): Eukaryota > Metazoa > Chordata > Mammalia > Carnivora > Mustelidae > Taxidea > Taxidea taxus. The sequence goes on along the minus strand of RCUC01148791.1, from coordinate 64,805 downwards.
CTGTCAGAATGGCTAAAATTAACATGGGAAACAAAAGACAGTAGGATGCTGAGAAAGGGTAACCCTTTTATGCTGTTGGTGGGAATGCAACTTGATGCAGCTATTCTGGAGAACAGTATGAGGGTTCCTCAAAAGGGTAAAAATAGAACTACCCTGTGACTCAGCAACTGAACTGCTAGGTATTTACCCAAAGGATAAAAAAATACAGATTCAAAGGGATACATGCACCCTGATGTTTATTGTAGCATTGTCAACAATAGCCAAACTATGGAAAGAGCCCAAATGTCTGTCAATTAATAAATGGATAAAGGAGACATGGGGGATATATATATATAATGGAATATTACTCAGCCATCAAAAAGAACGAAATCTTGCCATTTGGATGGCACATGGATAAAGCCAGAGAGTATTACACTGAGCAAAATAAGTCAGAGAAAGACAAATATCATATGATTTCATTCATATATGGAATTTGAGAAACAAAACATATGAACATATGGAAAAGGGAAAAAAGAGGGAAATAAATGAAGAGAATCTTAATGACAGATAATAAACTGAGGGTTGCTGAAGGGGAGGTGGGTGGTGGATGGGTTAAATGGGTGATGGGCATTAAGGAGGACACTTGTTAATGATGAGCATTGGATGTTCTATATAAGTGATGAATCACAAAATTCTACTCCTGAAACAAATATTACACTATATGTTAACTAACTAGAATTTAAATAAAAATTTGAAAGGAAAAAATGATATTTTATTTCTGTTATATTTACAAAATGCTAAAGAGAATTTTCTATTCTCTTTTATCAATTTTCTGAGTGGTATCTCATCTTCTTTACTAATTAATTTGCTATTTATTGTTTTTGCTCTTTTTTTACTTCTTTATAATCATCCCTGGTTTTTATTTGCTGTGCCAAATACTTGCATGCCTTAATAATTTGGTAGATCTTTTAGTTCTATTTTTGGATATTTGGTCTCCTTTACTCATTTGTAGATTATCATATCCCAATTATGCACTTCTTCAATTAAGGTAAATCCTACTGAAATATAATTTTTAGTAGCCTCACTAATTTTCAGAGAAATTTCTAAAGCTTCTATTTTGTGATCAATCTCATTGTTTTAGACAAGAGATGTCAGCTGAAAATCAAACACAAGTGAAAAAGGATGAGGGGGAAATCTCAAATTAATTCTATTTTAAACTTTCAGATTAGAAAATGCACTTGTGGGGCACCTGGGTGGCTCAGTGGGTTAAAGCCTCTGCCTTTGGCTCAATGATCTCAGGGTCCTGGGATTGAGACCCGCATCGGGCTTGCTGCTCAGCGGGCAGCCTGCTTCCCTCTCTCTCTCTGCCTGCCTCTCCGCCTATTTATGATCTCTGTCTGTCACATAAGTAAATAAAATCTTAAAAAAAAAAAAGAAAATGCATTTGCTCTATTTATTTTCTTCAGTGAAACATTGGTCAAATCTATCAAAAACAGCAAAGCCATCTGAAAAGTGTATACTTATTCTATTATTCAAAAAACTCTTTTAGATACCCTTTACACATATTTCATTCCTTGTTCCCAAAACTGTAAATGCTTTTTAACATTTTCTAATATACTAAGACTGCATCTTCCTGAATATTCTTTGTATTCCAGAGACATTCAAATATTTTCTATGCCCTGGAATGGGGAAAAATTCTTATCCCCATCTACTGCAATGATAAAATAAGATACAATTACATTAAAGGACATGAAGAATGAATTCTATTTTACCCTTCAAATGGGCTTTATCATAACTTAACAGTTAACCATACAATTAGTAGCAAACCAGGAAAGCATTTAGACTAATTAGGCCTAGAGTCTAGGAGATGAGTTCACAGATTACGTCTGTGAGACAGCAATCAGGTCGATTTGGTCAATTTAAAACAAAACAAAACAAAAAATAAATAAATCAACTCAGACTCAGAGACAGAAAAAAAAAAAAAAAACCTGCCAATAGTTTTCCTTTTCAGCTAATGTAAATGCAGCCTTCAAGATAAGCTGTTCTTCACATAGAAAGAGAATTCACATTGTCCAGATTATATTTGAAATCTTTTAACATATGGCATTCTAACTTTGAAACAGCCTTTTCTGAGCTAGCTGTACGATCAAGGAAGAGGGAGAAGTAGAAGAGCATCAAACGTGGTTAAAATGACTACAGACAGGAAAACAAAATGTTTCGTTTCTAGTATATATTTAGTTTTTCTACGATGTGATTTAGAGCATACAATAAGATAATCACTATAAACATCTTACATACATTGCACTTGGTTGGCATTTCCTGCTTTCCAAAGGACATACTGAAATCTAAGATAGTCTAATAATGTTCAAAAGACTAGCAACAATAAAAAATGGCAATGAACACAATAACAGACTAATTACCATTCAGAGGGGAGACAATGGAAGCATTTTTTTTTGCTAGCTGTAATCAGTTTATAATTGTGGCCCTGCAAACACGTCAACACATAAGAAACAGCAAGAAACTCCCAGTCAGCTTCCACGCTAGAAGTGGAAGGGATCTGCAAGCTTTTCATCTGCACTGCCCTGACAGTCGAAGGGGACCTCCCAGTTCTTAGGTGGCAGCTCCCTTAATCAGTGCCTGCTTCTGGACCAGGTGTATGGGCAAATGTTCTGCAGAAGCTAATTTCCTTTTTTTAAAATCTTAAAATCCCATAGAACATGATACATAACACGGGCTTAAAATATAAACAACTTAAACTAAGCATCAGGAGAAAGAAGCTTTTTTTTTTTTTAAAGATTTTATTTATTTATTTGACAGACAGAGATCACAAGTAGGCAGAGAGGTAGGCAGAGAGAGCAGGGAGGCAGGCTCCCCACTGAGCAGAAAGCCTGATTCAGGGCTGGATCCCAGGACCTTGAGATCATGACCTGAGCTGAAGGCAGAGGATTTAACCCACTGAGCCACCCAAGCACCATGAGAAAGAAGCTTCTTATACTGAATAAGAAGCCTAAAGAAATATAAGCATGTGAAAAACGCTCTAAACCATGTGGATATTATCTCATATCACATCTTGTTTAAGTGATTTCATTTAGTGGAATAGGAAGTATGAGTCGCTTTTTGCTACTCTAGCCACTTACACTTTTTATATAATAACTTTCTAGAGAAGATCTGGTATATAGATTATGTCGCTCAGACTCAAGAGATCAATTTATCGGGAAAAGGAGAAAGATGAAGACTCCCTTTTAATTTATTCAAGGAGTTGAATAACCTGTTTTCTAACTTACAGCTTGGAGTATGGAATTCACTATGCTTAAGAGCACATCCTTAAAGACATTGTTAATGATGTTCTACCTTAAAAAAAAAAAAAAGTAGATCACGGGCAAAATCAAAGTATATACTGAAATTTATTCTTACTTAATAAATATGCAAACACCAACCTTCCTAAAGAGAAATCTAGCTTTATGTAGTTTCATCAGGATGCAGTACATAATACATTCAGGCACACCAGCATTTTAAATTAAATGGTGGATATTTGGCTTTGCATTTGTATTTATTCATATGGTTGTACTGGTCATTGTATTAAACCACTGCATCAGCATTTAATTAAAAGATTGTTCTTTTTTTCATTAAAAATTCTGACTATAAGTCCTAGAAGTGAATCAGCTCTATGTTCAGATGGTTGTGCCAAGGTAATCAGAGGGTGAAGAGAAATTTGCCAAGTCAGAGACCACCTCCGGAGCCAGGAATGCACTAATGGTGGCAGGAACATATGGTAAGAACAGTCCAGTCCAAGCAGGTGGAGGTAGATGAGGAAGAGCAGCAGGGATGCCCCACAGGTGCAGAGGCAGATGGGAAGGCAGGAATGACTGGTGACTCGGTAGGTGACAATCTGGGGCTCTGAGGGAATGTCAGGGGCGCCAAGTGCTTTGCTAGACTGCAACATGTGAGTCAGATGCCTTTCCCATGGGGAAGTAAGTATGAAATTTGAGATTCTCATTAACTCTTTGAGATCACTAGGGTGCCATTTGATAAATGACAGTGCTGGTGTTCTAACAGGAACTCAGGCATCTGTTGGAATAAATGTGCATCCTCAAATGCCCAGCTTTTTAATGTTGAGTGTTACCCCTACCCGAAGTATGCGTCTGAGTAACTATGACACCTTCATCTCACACAGAAGTTATTAAAGAGAGAAAGCAGAGAGAGAGAGAGAGATCTATTCAGGCACAGCAAACAGTTTTTAAGAAAACTATATCACTACATTTTTAAAAAAAAAAAAACTTAATTTGAGATGTCACTTTTAGATAATTGAATATCCTAACTTGCTACCAGCTTTGTCTCCATTTTCTTTGACTTGCATTCACAACAGAGACCTTCTTCTTTAGAGTCATTATTATCTTCCTACCCTCTGTTTTTAATGCAAAGCATTAACTGTATTGTTTCACAAGAATCAGTTTTCCCAGACCAGTCTTTTTTTAAGTACTGCTGTAACAAGGTCAGCTGCCAACTCAGGGAGGAAACTCAAAGTTGAGTTCTGCATACATTCACTTCAAGCATGGACTCAAGGAAAAGGTATTTTCTCTTCTTCTTGCTGAGGAGCTCTTGGGGAGAAACCAACTTGTAATGTCTACTGTCGGTTCACAGCATTGCATTTAAAAGCATAGAATGAAATGATCTTTCAAACTGTTTTGCTCATAATTATCATTTGTTGCCATCAGATGAAAAAGAGCCCCTTGAGTACAGCTCCTGGGTAAAAAAATCATAAGGCGTGGTTAACTGAATTCCATGAAGGAAAAAAAAAAAAGACTCTAAGATACATAAACATCAATTTTAATCAGGCTATTAATCACTAGGCTAAAATTGAACATATAACTGCAGGGAAACAGCTTCTTTGGAAAGAGGGAGAGATGGAGACCGAGACAATGGATGGGCACATCTGAGGACTCTGGTTCTTTCTCAGTGTGGGTACAGGCTTGTTGATACTGGGTTTACTTCAGAAATCAGGGGTGCCTCACTTGTAAATATCCTTTCAAAGGAAGCTTGTAGATTGTAAGTGAAACATTTCCAGAGTGGTGGTTTAAACGACCTGTGTGGAAAATTCTATTTTTCCCAGTGTCTGGCAGGATGGTGTTCCAGAGGGCCAGGTTCATGGCCCACAGTGTGCTTCTCTGTGTCAAGGAACTGGGGAAGGCCAGAATGGAGATCTCAGGCTGTTCCAGTCCTGGAGGCCTCTCCATATCAGTATCTGTTTTCTTGATGGAAATTTAAGAAAACTTCACAGTGAGTAGTTGTGTTCTCTTTTAACCAATATCCATTGCCCCTGGAAGCCTCAAGTAATCAAAACAATGCTTAAAACATCGGTTTATAATGTATGGTCCTTGGACCACAGAAGCAGCGTACCTTGTCACGGAAGATAACAGAAAAGTAAATTCTCCAGTTTCAGCCCAGTTATATGGAACCAGAAACTCCGGGCTCTGCCCAGCAATGTGTTTTAGCAAAGTTGATTCTGATTCACTGAAATGTCAGAGCCACTGGTTTAAGCTCTAAGCATTTAAATGCAATTATTCTACGTTACTCTCTGCTTTGATCATTAATCTGAACCTGATTGTCGCCCACGAACCTTACATTTCAAGCAATTTCAACCTGAAACAATCCACAGTTCTAGGAAATAAAGCCATTTTCTGATTTCTCCCTCTCTTTTTAAGCCCTGCATGTATGTTATCAGGTGATGTTTCCATTCTGGCCACAAGCAGTATATTCATTCTGTCTAAGCCATTTCAGTGACTGATGGAAATGGAACAATATCCAGCAACTGTCAGTATGTTGTCCAGTCACAGCCCAGGCCCACTTCTGTGGCTCTTTCTGCACTGCCCCTCGGCCACGGAAGGTGCAAGTTCTTTCCCTGTTGCTCATTCTCCCATCTTCTTCCCTGTGGAGGTCCACTCCATAGAATTTACATCACATTCTTCCCTGCAATATCACGGGAAACTACAGACCACTCTCTCACGCCCCTGCTCATCTGCCTGTCCCCTTTTTTGCCTCCCAGAAACAGAAGGAAGCTGGAAAGAGTGTGATGTACATGACCCTGTTATGTGGAGCTTTGTTCCTGCAGTTTTCCTATCAGCCAGCTTTTAAACCTCTACTTGATCATTTGTTTCCTCTTTCTACTTGTGATAAAAAGTGTCCTCTTTTCCTACTTCTTTTCTGATCAATACTTTAAAAATTAAAATAACAGTTTCCTTGGTAACAGCTACCCACTGCCCTTTTATATTCTTTTGCCTCATTTGGTCTGTCCTAATAAGCTGATAGAGTGGAAAGGTCACTGTAGGTGAGAAGGGCTGCATTCAAGGGACAATTCTAGCACTTACAGACTTATCAGCATTCACCACTTAAAACTCTGAGCCATAGTCTGATCTGGAAAAGAGGATTAATAATGACCTCTGTCCTGTATACTCCGTACAACTCTTGAGAAGACCAAATTAAAAAAGAAATACATGTAAAGTCATTGTAAACATTATGATGAGCTGTTACTAGCATCAGTGAGAGAACTTACCAGACTCCAAGCTAAAGCCAACAAGACTAGAACCTGAAAGCTATCCCAAATCCCGTTGGAATAACAATGGCCTTTTTTTAAAAAAAAATTATTTATTTATTAGAGAGAACGAGAGTGAGCACAAGCAGGTAGAAGAGCAGAGGGAGAAGGAGAAGCAGGCTTCCCGCTGAGCAGGGAGCCCGACATGGGGCTTGATGCCAGGACCCTGGGATCATGACCTGAGCTGAAGGCAGACGTTTAACCAACTGAGCCACCCAAGCAGCCCAACAATGGCCTTTTAATCTCTAAAAGTCAGAATGCCACAATTTAGACAGGTTGAGCCAACTGACTAGCTGGTAAATGTTTGTAATAAAAAGCAATTAGTAACTGTTCAGTTTGCTGAAATAGTTCAAAATAGAGAAACTTGGAAGATAAAACCCAAGATATTTCCATATTTGGAGGAATGCTGAAACAAAGGGAGTCAACCTGCTAAAAGCACACTACCTAAAAGAACCATGCAAAAGGACACGGGGTCTATCCTACATGAAAATGTTTACTAATATAAAATAGGTTTTGAGGTTAATCGATAGTGCATTAATAGATTATGGGGGAGAAATCATTCCCATAAGGAATTACTTTGGATCATTAACAGCAGTACAGATTTGCATCAATTTAAATACCCCTTGAAAACAGAGCAAAATATATACTGTTCTGGGTTTTCCGTTAAGTCTTAGGGAAAAATATCAACGTGGCGCTCAGAAATCACCAAAACAAAGAACCTGAAATAAGAAGAATGTCTTTGCTCTTTTATTACTGAAACTACCTAAGGCGGGGGGGGGGGGGGGGGGGGGGGGGGGGAATAGCCCCTGACACTAGCAGTGTTAATCATCTACATTATTTTTCCTGGCATATAATCTTGAAAATATCAGCCTATTAACCTTGTAGAATGCGTTTTCATAGACATTTTGCTCAGCATGAGCTTACAACCAATCCCAAATTGTTCGTGTCAATTCCTTAGGTTCAGTGTCTTCCAAGGTCATTTTTTTCAGCTACCAGAGATTAGAGTCCTTTAGCAAACAAAGCACAGTCCTTAAGGTTAACGCATTGTCCTCACGAAGGCCTATTTGTTCTCCAGTTCAAAAGATAAATGTTTTTTATTTGTTACATAAGAAATGATAGCAAAGAACAGAAGACAATTCACATAGATTTTCATTTTTCTTCTGAGAAACATCTTTCTAATCCGTATCACTTATTCTAATATATAAGGAGAGTTCATTTGTAACCGGTATACAATGCTGCACCCTGGAACTGTTATTCTGAGATTTTTTTCTAAAAATTAAAAAAAATGACATTATGCTCTTGTATTAAGAAAAAGAATGCTAATATGTCCTTAAACAGTACTTCCCAACGTATGGCCCAGAAGTCATCTGTAACAGAGCTAGCCAGGATCTTATTAAAGTGCCTCAACTTCATCCTTGTGAACCAGACTGGAGGGGAATTGAAAAGATGCATTTTCACAAGTCTGCTGTTGACTCCTAATCACACCACAGTCTACAAAACGCTATTTATCTCAGCCAATAGTTCCCAGGATCGCTGCACATTATGCTGACCTGGAGAATGTATAAAAACACCAATGGCCAGACCTCACCCTAGATCCATTAACTCAGCATGGATGGACTTCCAGTAAGGTTGCCAGATAAAATAAAGGACATGCTTATTTAACTAAGTTATACTAAATAACTATTTGTTGTTTATCTGAAATTTAAATTTAAATTTAAATCTTGTATTTTTTGTTTATTAAATTTGGCAGCCCAAGTAATGGGACCCAGGCACAAGAATTTTTAAATGTTTCCCTCTGAGTCAACTGAGCAGCTGAGGTTGAAAACAACTGATTCCAAACCAAGGCTCTAAAGATTTTGTAATACAGAACCACAGAAACAGAGAACAGGACAGGGTTGAGATAATCTAGCTCAAAAGTAGGCAAACTAAGGCTGGATCTGTCCTACCCTGACTTTTTCTCATTTTCCCAAAAACTTCACAGGAATTGACTAATTATTTAAATTAGGTACATAATAAATGAAAGGCATCAACATAAGGCTTAAGTTTTATTTATGAAACAACCTATCTTTTTAAAATGAAATATCCTCTGAGAAAACACTTAGAAAATGTTAAATAAAATGAGGGCCCCTAAAAGTTGGTTTCCATGGTTAGCTTCAACTCTTTCATAATTCGTCAGGTGGCTCCCGCAGTCACAAACTCCTCTCTGGATCCCCAGACTCCCGGCAGGAAGGAAGTCATAAATAACAGTCACGCTCTCCGTGATACCACTCTTCGCCTTGGAGCATTTATAAGGCAGTAGAAAATTAATGCCATTGGCTCCTCAAAAAAAAAGCTGGGAGCCTTTAGACATTGCTCAGTTGTCCAAACGAATGGGGATACAGATGAAATAAACAAAGATACAAAATCATCCACGGTTTACACAGTGAGGAAGAAGATGAAGGTGAATAGAGAAGTTGGAACAATAAAGGTTGATAAATAACAACCCCCAAATCTCTGGAAAGGCAGAATTCCTTCATTTACAGTCACTCTAAATTTAAAACGCCAACATAATCTATAAATAACAATTCAAAATAAAATAAAATGATGAATATCCCATCATTAACCTGATAACATTATCTTAGAAAGTATTTCAATTTGCAAGATTTCTCAGCATGAGTGAGTTACGATTTTAAAGATGGAAATTTACACAAAGTTGAATTCTAATCGAATAACTGCTTTCAGGGGCTAAGTAAACTTTAGCAGACTACATCTTTGTAAATGAAGGAAGAAATTGCCAAATGGATTAGTGGAAAGGCATATGATCATTTTAAGATTTTTTTTCTTACAATTTATGACTTTGTTCCACATATCAAATTTCACAGACATGTTCTAAAAAAGTATAGGTCCAGCAAATACTTATCAGCAATCATTTTACTTCCCACAACAAAAACAGAATTTTAAAGCTCTCTTGATAACTTTAGCACAGCTCCAGATTTGGTAATAATTTATCCATGTCTTCCAAATGTGGTGTTTACCAAAGGAGGAAACATAAATGACCAGCAGATGATTGAAATGCTCATCACTGAGTTGGGGCTGTGACAATAATAATATACTGGACAAGCCAGTCATCCCATTGACCTATAGGTCTCCCAGGATTTGATGGTATTTAAAATGATCACATATCAAAGCTCCTGGTAAATAATAATTATAACACAGCGGCTAATAGAAACTTGCTGACTTAGTTTATACATCAAGCAACAGAGTTTAAAAAAAAGATTATATACAAGATACCAACTCTTTGAGTTTCACAATGTGCCTATGTCCCATTCTGGGTCTAGGACAGCATTAACATGTTGATCACTGTGAATGCATGGCATAAAATCAGCTCGCTAAGATACTCCTTTTAAAATGCTCTTCAAAAATAGTAGCTCCCCTATTATATTCATTAACAGCAAATAAACATTCAATTCACATTCCAAAAAACATTTTTGGAAGATCAGTTGGGGTATGGTTCATTTCTACCCTCAGTCCTGCCCTGAGCTCACGCTCTTGCCGCTCTTTAAGACATACCTTTGTGAAAGGAAGTGCTCTGTTCTCTCCTCTTAGTGGGAAAGATGAATCAGACATTTTAAAATCACAACTGTCTACTGAGAAGAAAAGTTCAAATGGAACTGCAGACTACAGAAAGTCATTAAATCTGAAGGTTTCCTACCTCCATCCTATTACTTATTATCAGAACTGCAGTTCATTAATTCTTGTAATATTCATGGTTGACAATTCTCCTAACTTTTCTATCAATGTAGAGTTTAGAATTTAATCAGAGTTACCATGCTAAACCTCTTAGTTTTTATAAATACTTCATCTGTTTTGTGATTAGCATTAGTAAAAATGGCTTAAACTGAATGGCCTAAGAACATCATTTGTGATTTGTAATTTATTATTTACATTTTTCACATTTAATCTGGAGTTAAAAGTACAATGGCACATATTCTTAATTTTCAATTATTTATTTTAAATACTCAATCATAAATAACATTCCCAGCTCAATTTAATTTTTTAAAAAATCACATTTTGGATTCTTCTAAATACCAAGCCATGCTCCATTGTCCATGAATATATTCATGAGGTCTGCAGCCAGTGGTGTGCAAATTTATCAATAACTTGCAAGTAACAGAGCTGAAAGACTTCTCCAATTTGAAGTCTACTGACAACTCTCTGAAGCTAAAACCTTTCAGTCTATCAAGCATGGATTTATTCATAATTTTTGACCTTAAGAGATGCAGGGGAAAGTGCTGAAAAATTGAAGGTCTAATCATTGGATAAAATATACTCCTAGAACATGAAATATTACTCCAAAATCTATAACTAGCACTAAGATAGTGTAAAACAACAAAGCAACTCAAAATTTACTGCCCCTTCTCTTCTCCCTTAACACTGACATGAACTTTTTTCTGCCTAAGCCCGATACTACCTCAAGATACATGTTTATGTCCACATTAAAAATAGAGATAAGGAGATAACAAGTATTGGACAAGTCTATTTAATACATAAAAGTATATCTAAACATTAATAGCATTTGAAAGAGATTTAGGATTGCCTTCCTTGGGGATAAGTCTAAGAAGAAAATGCCTTTATGAGAACAAATGACATCATGATACTCTAATTTCTGCATTAAAGAATGTCTCAGAATTTTTTCCAGATTTACACAGTACCAAGTCCACTGTCTAACTTGTTATGCATTATATTGAGATTAACATTTCAGAGCATTTTCTCCCATTGTGTAGTGTTCATCACCTTCATAGATGCAAAGGGAATGGCCAAGGGCAAATTCAAAGTGTATAGCTAGGGATTAAGGGAAAGGGCTTTGGTGTTTGCATCTTACCAAGACAGAGCAAAGACATCAAGGACAGTTCTGATGGAGAAAATATAGATCCAGTTACGTTAGTCTGGAAATATAAGACAAAGTTAAACTGGGTAGAAATATGAACATTTTCCTCTACTTTGGGAAGAGGGGCAGATGTAGTTACTTCTACCTCATAGAGATAGGACAGTCCCATATGTCCCCCATGCCCACGCCTAGGATTAATTTGAACAACAAGTTCAAGTTAGAGGTAACTACAGAGATGAGCATCCTGTGTATTAGCAGGAATGATAAAGAGAGCTTTGGCTTTTGAACTATGGTTGTGCTGGTTCCATGTCCACTCTTAGCTCCTGCCTAGTAGCACAACTAAGTGGAGAACAAGGGAAAATAAGCAGTTCGCTTCAACAGGACCGTAGTTTTACCTTACCGAACTCCTCATATATCCGTGTGTGAAGTTGCAGGGTTTGTTGGCCCTGATGCAGAACCAAGGGCAGGCAGCTAGCATTCATAGAGAAGGCCAGGGAGCCTGGGAGCCTGGGGCTATTAAAAAGGACCTTCCCCCTAACGTGAGACTGGGAAGGTCCTCCAAGAAGGATCTGTTTTTGACAGATGGAGATGAGAAAGAATAGCAATGACGGTAACTTGGAGAAAAAGTTCATTCTGTGTTGTCCTACTGGAGAACATTTAAGAGATTGGTTTGACTGCCTCACAGAGCTAGAAGAAGTCATGTGGAGAGCTGAAAGGGGTCAACTATACAGAAGGACTAAGATGCCAGAATAACTAAGTTTAGACAACCTAGCCTTTGCTATCTCCCCAAAGTGTGATCAGTCTACCAGAAGGAAGCAACACCATATGAAAGCTCACAAAAATGCAGCTTCCAGACCCCCTCGGACCTCTGGAGTCAGAATCTGCATTTTGATAAGCTCTGCCTACGATTCTTGTACATGTTGATGTTGGAGAAGTACTGCTCTAGGGTTTAATTGAATCACCTGGGAGATGCTAAAAACTGAAGGTGAGCACAGGAATCCCCGTTTTCAACAAACATCTTAAGTGAAACAAATAAGAGGATGCCAAATATCAAAGCAGTAGGAAAATTCATCCGATGAAGATGAGTAGGATGGATATAAGGGTTAAGGGACAAGCAACAGTAACAATAACAGTAATGTAGGCATGATTTATACCTATGCAGTAGGGTCAGCCAAACAAAATTAAAACTACCTCTTTGATTCCCGGTTTGGCACACAAGAACAAAGGATGGATAAAGTATCAAGTAGCTCTCCTTGTACTTCAGAAATTCATTCCAAAGGTAGCACCTCCATCCCTTCTTCCTCCTTCCTGAACTGCAGGAGGCATATTCCCCAGGTAGGAGTAACCTTACTCTTGTGCATCAGCAGGGGTATTACTGGTAAACTTATAGTTACCAGTAGCTAAGTTACAGGGGACATCAGCATTGGTAGGCATTCCATCCCTGTGGTTGTTGTTGTTATAATACAAATAATTATTGCTAATACCTCACTCAAACCTCCTCACCTATCCCACCTGCTCCCTGTAGGCTGGGTTTCCTTAGCTCAGTGAGACTGAAGAATCTGAGTGAGATACACCTGAATTTGAGGCAAACTGGCCCAACGCTGCAGAAGCCAGTCATCTCCTTCACAACCCAAGGAAATAGAAACCAAGGTAAGGAACAGATTGAGCCCTGATGTCTCTTCCAAAGACATACCCAGAACTGGAAGAATCATCACAAGCAGTACAAAATCAGGAAATGAAGACATATTCCTTTTTCAAGTTCAGTGACATGGTCATCCTCAAATACAAGCTCTAACTTTCAAATTGTTTCCAATATAAATATATATATATATATATATATATATATATATATATATATATTTTTTTTGTGGATGAGGACAATGATGATAATGATGACTAATGCTGCTGAAAATATTCCACCTTACCAAATTACTTTGTGGTACCTTAAAAACCATAAGCTCTACAAATCTCGTCATATCCTGATGCATTGCTTGGTACAGACCCAGGAAGGAGACCAGCCTCCGTCATTCATCACAGTGTCCTTCCTTAATGCACTCGAGGTTCCCCTTAGAAGTCTCTCATCTGTTCACCAGGCAGGCTTCTTTCTCACTCCTCTGCTATGAAATCACTGTCTTTGGTATATTTTCCCTGTTTTTCTTATTTAAATATTTATAAATGTAATGTAGCTATGCTCCAGTTCATCAATAGTAACTCTTCTCATATTTAAAGACAGAGAAATGTAGAACATTACTGAGTTAATGTTTCTGTCTCTCTCACTCCATCCCATTTGTTTCTTTAACTGGCCTCTGAGCTTGCTGTTTATTTATATCATTCCAAATCTGCCACCAGAGTATAGTTTATACTTGGAGTGGATGACACTTTACAGAATATCCAGCTTTGTGGGATCACTTAAGTGGTGTTCAAGCCAACGATTTGGGGAGGAAAAAGTGTTAAATCCTTCTCTCAAATGAATACCAAAATAAATTCTGGATGAATTAATGATTTTAATGTAAAAAATAAATTTAGGGAAAACATCATGCTATTATATAACCTTGATTTGAGGGAGAACTTCTTAAAGCATTATACCAAAGTCAGAAACCTTAAAAGGAGTGATTACCTGAATACAAAATTTGTGAAATGTGAAAAAGCTGTATTTTAAAGGCAGCATTAAAAGGCAAATAAATATCTAGGGTAAATATTTGTGACATAAGATGAACAAAAGATATAACATCACATATGGAAAAGCTGAAATAAAGGAAAAAAATTAGAAAGGTCTGAAGTAAATTTTTAGAAATCTAATGGTAAAGGTTATAAAAAGGATAGTCAAAAGGAAATATATTCAGCTATTATGCATACAAAATGTGTTCAAACTCACATGTGAAAAACAATTCAAAGCCACACTTAAAACTATATTATTCACCTATTAATATCCCATTCAATGCTAATGGTGGCATTTATACTTCACCTAGCTATGCCACCTGTAAAGATTTATCTTAATCAGATATAAAGTTGTTTTTTATTAAAACAACCAACAATAGGGGATATAAGTGTAATGGAACAATTTGTGGCCATGAAAATTTGTGAGCTAAATCTGTAATTATTCACTTAAAGGTAGTTCATGATATATTGCTATATGAGGGAAAAAAACAAGTTAATGCATAGTTTTTTCTCATAATTTGTTCTTTATAACATGAAAATAACAATATGAATATGTTTGAATAGGACACTAAAATATTCAGCATTATATCTGGGTCATACACAATGGGCTATTAAAAATTTTTCTTGTCTGTAGTATATAATTTTATATAATACACATGAATGTGTTAGTTATAGATACATGTTAATTAAATTTTAAATAAATAAATATTTATACTGGGAGCCAGCATACAAAATATTCAGAAGCGGCTCCCTCTCTTTTTGCAAGTTAGAGCCCATGCCAAAGAGGGAAGAAAGACAGTGTTGGTATCTCCTTTGCTCTGACTTTGATTCCACGGCTTGGTCTACTTTCTCAACTATTCAAGGAAATATAGACAATTAAATGTCAACATGGGTTGTAACTGACTTCTAGCAAGTAAGAATTTCTTAATGGTTTTTCTAGCTAACCTAAGCAATATGTGCCAATACACTATTTATGTAAGATTTCCAAGATCTGTGATATCTCTGAGTTTCCTTTGTTATGTTAGAAGAACTTTGGGGTGAGTCTCACCCCTGTGATTTCTCTGGTCAACTCCTTCACTTGGCTGGCCAGAGCACCTTTTCAGAACTCCTACCTTACCCCCTTCAATGACAGCCTCCCCCAAACATAGCTGTTTTCCTCCAAAGCTGAAGCAGAAATGACAGTAGCACTTGGAGAGTGCTGCAAACCAGGAGAGAATCATAAAATTAAAATTTTAAATTAGAAAAGAAAAACCTTTGTCATTTGAAACCACAAAGGTTGAAATGTGCAGAGAATATAATGGTGACAGTAATACTCCCTTCAAGGAAGAATGGTGTTTATTCACATAATCGAAGCATCATGTGAATTAAACTCATAGACTGGACCATGAACTTGGTGAACAGGAATAAATTTTCAGGTAGTTCTTGGCAGAATTAACTGACCTTGCAAAGGAGATCGAGACAAATATTTATAGAGGCAGGTCAAAGAGATAGGTCTCTAAATGGCCAACTCCCTACTACTAAATGAAAATCTTCTTTGAATAAGTTGGTAGTTTTCTTGGTGCCCATGAGGCCCAAAATTATTTGGGATTTTCATTGTGAATTTTGGGAGGTGTGATGATTTGTTTCCCTTTGAGATGCCATCCTTGGGGCACCCACTAATTAGTAAGGTCCCTGGAACCTTGTGTCTGCAGTTCAGGGAAGTTACCAGCAGATGGCAACATGGGTTTAATGAGTAATATAGCAGGAACCTCTCTAGGCAGACCATAGTATCCCCACAGTCTCCCTAAGATGTCAAGTTTAATTCCTTCTAAACACAAAACTATCCATGAAGATTCCAGCACTTAGAGGAAAGAAGGGACCTCTAACAATAGAAGTGTATAAGTACCATGGGAAGTTCATTAGAAGTGAGGTTCCAACTGGTAGTTGGCAGAGAGAAGGGGGTGGGAAGGATGGGCAAAATGGGGAAAAGGGAGTAGGAGATACAGGCTTCCAGTTATGGAATTTATGGAATAAATAAGTCATGGAGATAAAAGGTACAACCTAGGGAATACAGTCAATGGTGTTGTAAGAACACTGTGGTGACAGATGGCAGGTACACTTGTGCGAAAGCATAACATACAGACTTGTCGAATCACTACATTATACACCTGAAATTCACATAACATCATGTGTCAACTATTCTTCAGTAAGAAAAAAAGTGAGGTTGCATTTTTTAATACAAATAAAAGTTGAAAAAAAATCCATAGGTATTGAGAATCACCCAATTACCTGATATATTATTAATTATTATTTTTGTAAATTAAATATTTATACTCTTCTATATCCTAAAACACAGCCTTCTATAGCTGCCTTCCTTCCATCATGACATGTTCTAGTTATTGATATTTAAGCATCATTCTATGACTGCCACAACCATGTAAATTGATGTCCTTAGTTATCCCTAAGTGAAGATGCTCACCACTATGGTCAAGAGCTATGGCCTTAGAGTTGAAAAGCCTTAGGTTTAAATTGTTCACCATTTCCTTGGGCAGATTATTTAATCTTGTCAAACTGCAGTGTCTCCAACTGTAAAATGGTGTTAACCATATACCTGACTCATAGGATTCAATGAGAGAATATGTGTTTAAAGTGTTAAATTTAAAGCACTGTGCTTGGCATATAGTAAGCCCTCATTAATACTATCTACTGTCATTACTCATAGTGAGTTCTTGGTTGGGCACCTTTTCCTCTGTTTCAACATACAGATAGAAAAATGACAGCAGCAGACCCTCCCTAATCACAGAGGATGCAGAACAAGACTGTCCCATTACCAGGGCTCCCTATCCCTTTTACAACTGATTTTCATCTCCTTTCTGTCCTCTCCATCGGCCCTCTTTGCCATTATAACTCTTATCAATGCCGGTTCCCATTGCCCTGGCTTACCAGCCCCATGGCTTTTCCTGCAGCTGCCTGAAGGTTAGTATTTCCCCCCTGTTCCATTTCTAATACTTTCAGGGAATTCTTACTTAACAGGGTCACTTTTTTTCTTTTGGTTATCTTTTGAAATATGACCAAAACATACTGAAATGACTGTACACATTTTATTTTCTCCAAATCCCCTCCAGCTCTATTTCGTTTCATTGTCTCCTTCCTCAGCTCTTGTCCTACTTCAGTTAGCGAGGTTCATTAGCCAGTTGACGTGAAAGTTATGTCATTAACCTACTGATCTCAGAACCTCACCACCCCTTTACCTAACGGTCCCAGCAGAAAGGAAATTTAGCTGTGATTTCACTTCACAAGCCAGTCAATAAAAACACTGGCCTCCTATCTCCATTGTGGATGTGCTGTTCTTAGAAGCCAACAGCATCGCAGCTTGAACCAGAAACAGTGACCCTCTCTCTCTAGGGTTGCATTATAGCAACTTGGCTGTTTTAGTTGAATTGGCTCTCTGCATTTACATGGGAGAGAAGAGGAATTGGCTGAGTCATGTTTCCATCAAGATCTACTCTACCTATTCTAAAGGTCTATTACCAGTTTGTAGGTCTTTTAGAATTTTAACCAGCTCCATCCTCCTCAGTGAGAAATTATTCTACAAGGACCCACCCCCAAATAGATAGAGGGAGGTGGCGGGGAGAGAGAGGGAATTCTTTGCCCAGACTGTGGTCTCATTATTTTATTCTACAGTAAACCTATTCTGAGACTCTCCTTCCATCTGAGAGCCTGAGTACACAGACAGACAATGGCCAGACGGTAAACGACAACAGAACCCTGACCCTCAAGCCCTATAGTAATCAGCCTGGGAAGCCAAATCACACCTTATGCAGGAATTGGTCCAGAAAGGTCAGAACTTGACCAAGTCAATGACTTCCAGTTTCCTGTTTTTTGTTTTCTTTCTTTTTTTTTTTTTTTTTTGGTCCCTGCTTGGCTTCCAACTCAGCACCAATCAGTAAAAGCCAAATAATCACACAAACCAATGGCATATGATGCCTTGCCTCTCTTTAGCCTATCTTCAGCTTCTCCACTGCTAATAATGCCCAATCAGAACATACCTGGAATCATCTTTTTTTTTCTTAGTACAAAGCTTTCTCATTCCCCTCCCTATCTCTGAGTCTCTGGCAAACGCCAAGTGATGATGGCTCACTCCCTGGCTGGGGATCTCTTTGAATAAATACTTCTGTTTTCCTCATTTGAGTAATCCCTGTCATTTCCACAGATTTCGTATAGATTCTACTGGGTTTGCACCAGGCATGGTACCCAGGGATGTGCCTTATGCCTCGCTGCTTGTGGTTGATTGAGTACATGCGGACGTGGTAAGTCAGCGCAAATTCTCAATTCAGCTCTCTGCATTGAGCTCCTCAACTACTGGCTGTGTTTGGTCCCCAAGTTTGACACTGGTTCCCATTGACATGACATCTTTGGCCGGCCGTTCCTGTTCATGCCTTTCTACTTCCTTCTGTGCATCTCTGTGTGCTGTGCTGTCTTAAAATGTTGTTTGTCTCAAAGTGTTGTGTATCATAAACACTTCACAACAGTACAGCTCTGTGAAGGAGAATCATAGGGTGGAACACAAGCATAAGCCTTAGAAGTCTATTGTTTGAGCAGGCATCACAGGCCAGAAAGTTTTAGGTTTTCATTAGACTGTCTTCCATCTGGACAAACTTTGTTGTGGGTCATGGAAAAAACTGGATGAGGTCTTGCTTCCATTTCTTTTCTTTCTTTCTTTCTTTCTTTTTTTTTTTTGGTCCTGAGAGCTTAGCTTTCATCCTCAGAGAGTGTTTTCTCTGCTTATTTGACTGCCAGGTGGCAAAGACTGTCAGGTCTGCTTTTAGAGGCAGCCAACATGTCGGGGACCTGAGACATGAAGTTCATAAGCCTGGTTTTTGAAGAAGTCTAAATCTTCTCCTCTAAGAAAAACTGCTACTTCTTCTATGTACTCCCTTAATGATCCTAATTCTTGGACCTATCTTTCTAAATGGCATAACTTCACCAAGGATTATTTTGGCTTTCAGAAGCCACTCTAGGGAACATTGGAGTTGAACAAAATTGCTAATTTGAGAAATGACTTAGGGAAAAAGGAATATGATTTTTCAGGCCCAATGGGCAGGATTTCTTGGATCGTGTGCAGAGGCCTCCAGATAAAATTCTGATTCAAAAACTGCTTCTTTAAAGGATTCTTTGGGTGCCTGGGTGGCTCAGTTGGTTAAGCATCTGACTCTTGATTTCAGCTCAGGTCACGATCTCAGGGTCATGAGATCTAGCCTGGTGTCAGGCTCCATGCTCAGAGTAGAGCCTGCTTGAGATTCTCTCCCTCACCCTCTGCCCTGCTCATGAGTGTTCTCTCTCTCAAATAAAGGGAGGTAGGAGAAGCAGACTTAACATCAAACAGGGAGCCTGACACAGCCTGATGCCTGACCTCCATCCCAGGGTCCCTGGATCATGACCTGAGCCCAAGGCAGATCATTAAATGACTAAGTCACCCAGGCAACTCATAAATAAATAAATCTTTGAAAAATAAAATCTTTTAAAAATAAAATAAAAAAAAATAAAAAGAGAAAAGATTCTTTGGCCCAGATGAATAAGTAATTTGACAGACTTAAGCAACAAGCTAGACTCATTTCCCTGGTAAACCCATCCCTTTCCTGTCCTTCATTGCCTCCCTATATCCAGGTTTCTATCTTCCTCCTTATTCTTCTCTCTCATTCCATTGTCTATCTTCTCTCCTTCCTTTTCCCCAAGTCCAGATCCTCTACACTATTCCAATGCTTCTCCTACGATCTTAAAATGCCAGTGGCTTCTAAAGATCTATCCCTGGTAGAGCCAGATATGCAGGCAACTCCAGAACTTGCACTTCAGATAGGAACTGAATTAAAAGCAATTTAATTAAGGAATTAAGATCAGGAATCCATGGAAGAATTTAGAATTCTTTTGAGTATTTATGACCCATGGATACTTGACCTATATCATTTTTAAAACATGTTGATCAGAACCTCACATGCTAAATCCTAAGTGGCAAAAGTGATCCAAAAAGGAACCAGTGGGGGATGCCTGGGTGGCTCAGTTGGTTAAGCGGCTGCCTTCGGCTTAGGTCATGATCCCAGCATCCTGGGATCGAGTCCCACATCGGGCTCCTTGCTCGGCAGGGAGCCTGCTTCTCCCTCTGCCTCTGCCTGCCTCTCTGTCTGCCTGTGCTTGCTCTCTCTCTCTCTCTAACAAATAAATAAATAAAATCTTAAAAAAAAAAAAAAAGGAACCAGTGGGATCTCTCTTTTCACAAAAAACCTAAAAGTCAAGGAAGATAAAAAAGCAGAGCAAAGTCTCATAAAAGTCATACCTGAACATTTTGGGCAAGAAATGAGGTACCATAATTTAATCATGCGAACAGAGAAAAGATGAAATTTAGGATATATTCAGGATAAACTAGAAAACATTTCTGGCAACATTAGAGAATTGCAGATATAAATGTGCAGATGTAACATACATAATTTTGTCAATGAAGTTACACCTGAAATTGGAGACCCAGTTTATAAGGGAGAAATACCCCTCTACATGAATTACAATAATCTACAGAACATTTTGAAAGGGTTTAGAGCAAAGACAAGATAGGGTCCAATAAACTTATGGTCCTATAGATAAAAGAGCTAAGTAGCCCACTTTCTGATAGATCACCCACTGACAGGGACACTGGGAAAAAGACTGTTCCATCTTACAAAAGAAACACCAAGTCAAAGAAAAAAAATCCCGATTCAGAAAAAAAGAGGAAGCTCTGAGGAAGGAAAAAGTAGCCAACATCCTACCCTACCCTTTAAATACTCAAGATGAGGAGTGCCTGGGTGGCTCAGTCGGTCCAGTGTCTGCCTACCACTCAGGCCATGATCTCAGGGTCCTGGGATCAAGCCGTGCCCCATGCTGTGCAGCGGGGAGTCTGCTTCTCCCTCTCTCTTTCTCTTCCTCTCTCTGCCCCTGCTGGTGCACTCTCTCTCTCTCTCTCTTTCAAATAAATAAAATCTTAAAAAAACAAATAAACATTCAAGGTGAATTAACTGTAAATATGGTTGGTCAACCTCCCAGCAGGTACAAGAGCTACTCTTTACTAATACCCCTTAATGTTTGCTGAACCTCTTCCTCACGGTAAACACACCAACTCATACATAGGCTTTCCTTATCTTTCAGTCTTTAGTGATAACCTTTGGATACTTGAAAAACATTTCTTCCTGCTCTGCAATACTACTCCTCCAAATTTAAAAGAAGAGACTTACTTTGAAAATGAAATTGTAATATCAAATGGAAGCCAGAGTGACTGTTTCATGAAGTTCCGGAGGACTCCTCTGTTTATAGCCAAGTTGTGTCTCCTCTAGATATATCTTTGCTTCCTCTGTTTTATTTGATGCGTACCCCAGATAAAGGTCTTGACACATGCATTATTTCAATTTCCAATTGCTGCTGTAACATATTACCACAAACTTAGTGGATTAAAACAACATACATTTATTATTTTACAGTTCTGTTGGGGTTTTTTTTGCCCCAAAATGGGTGTTCCTGTGCTAAAATCAAAGGGCTGGTAAAGGGGCATTCTCTTTGGAGGTTCTAGGGGAAAAATCCACTGCCTTGTATTTTCCAGAATTTAGAGATCACCTGAATTTCTTGGCTCATAACCCCGTCCTCCATCTTTAAAATGAGCAACAGGGAGTCTTCAAATCTCTAACTCTTTCTTCTTCAATTCATAAGGATTTTGGTGATTACATTGGTATCACCTAAATAATCTTGGCTAACCTCCCCATCTCCAGACTTACTTCCACCTGCAAACTTAATTTGCCACTGCCATATAGCCCAACATATTCACAGGTGCCAGAGATTAGGATGTGGCAACCTACAGGAATCTATTATTCTACCTATCACAATCTGCTGCCTGACACTGTGTGGGCTAAAATTTCCACTGACACAGGAAAAATTATTAGAGGAGAGCCTACTGAAGTTCAGATAGATCCAACCACACAGTTATCCAAATTTCTCCCAATATCCCTTGGAATCAGAAGCAAAGAAAGGCCTCAATTCTATAGATAAAAGTTTTATATACAAAGGGCTTCTCACATCCTGCGCTAGCCTTTGTAACACTTGTCCTGCCAATAAAGAAACGAAGCAAGACAAATATTGATCTGTTCAAGACCTCAGGGCCATCAACAAAATTATTATCCCTTGCTTTCCATTAGTACATAATCCAAATACCACCCTATCAACAATTCCAAAAGAAAACACTTGCTATACTGTGGTGGCTCTGTTCCACCTTTTCCAGTGTGCCTCTAGACCAATAAAGTCAATACCTTTATGCCTTCACCTGGGGAGGACAACAAAATATCTCAACAATTATTCACCAAATTCCCTCTCATTTTTTCAGATTCTCAAATAAGATTAAAAGATCTAAATTTTTCTTGTAGTTCATTTCTGACACAGTATGTAGATGATCTCCTACTTATCCCAGAGTACAGTGAAGGCTATTTAAAAAAAAATGGATACCATTTACTTGTTCTCAGCCTTAGGAGAAAAGGACCTAACATTTCAAAAGTTAAATTACAGTTTGACCAAAGCAGAGTCCATTACTTAGGGTATAAGTTACCTGTCAAGGGAAAAACTCTCCTGGTAGACTAAAGACTATGCACACTTACTTTAGTCCCCACACAAAACGACAATTTAGAGGATTCTAGGTTTAACTGATGTTGCAGATAATAATTTTCAAGTTTTTCTGGGATTGGAATACCTGTCTATGAATCGAATAAGCCTCTCAAAGAGGTACAAAGAACGCTCTTTAAACTTCTCCTCCCTCAGGCATTCCTTACTATAAAAGCCCCTTTATTCTATTTGTTCATGAAAGATCTGGACAAGTTGAGACTTTAACTCAACTTCATGAGAACCATCAATTTCTATTTCTTTCTATATCTTTACCCTTGACTTTGTTGCAAAAGCTTAACCACCTTGTTTCAGAACATTAACTGCCACTGTGAAACTTGCCAATGCTTTGCTGAATTAGTCCTAGACTTCCAGCTTGACCTCGTGGTTCCTCACACAGCACTGACTTTACTACTGACTGAGAGCAAACCCCATTTTTTAGGCAGTTAGTTAATTTCTGATGACATTGTTACTCTTTCTCACATTACTATTCACCAAGGCAATACCGTAATCCTGCCACTCACTTGCCCCCTACCAGAAGACAGGAAACTTTATGATGATCTTACCTAAAGCAAGGAACTTCCTATATCTCACTCAAATTTAGTAGAGATCCCATTGAGAACCCTGGCCTATTATTATTTCTTGATGATAAGATTATATCTCAAATAAAAACTGGAGGTTATCGGGCGCCTGGGTGGCTCAGTGGGCTAAAGCCTCTGCCTTCGGCTCAGGTCATGATCCCAGGTTCCTGGGATCGAGTCCCGCATCGGGCTCTCTGCTCAGCAGGGAGCCTGCTTCCTCCTCTCTCTCTCTGCCTGCCTCTCTGCCTACTTGTGTCTGTCAAATAAATAAATAACATCTTGAGGTTATCAAGCAGGGTATGTTGCCACTAATTTAAATTCTCCTTTAGAATGTAGTCTTCTAACTGGCATAAACTAAGCTGTGGTGGCAGAACTCATTATGCTTGCCGGAGCTTGTCATCCAGTCTAAGAGAGAATAAACACATATACAGAAAACAGGTATGCCTTTGGAATAATACATGACTTTTTAATGCTTTGGAACCAAAGGGGTTTCTCAGTTCTGCTGGAACTTCATAAAAAATGGACAAGTTAAGGAACTTTTAGATGCTTCCTAGAAAGCAGGCTATTATAAAGGTTAAGGCTGATGCAAAAAGAGATAATATGAAAGCTAAAGGGAATATTATAATAGATCATTTTACCAAAAAGGCAGCCTTCACTAAGGCCCTGATCCTAATTAAGCCCTCAAAAGATAAATAAATCTCTTGAGGGATTCAAAAAGGCCATTGTCAAATATCAATGTTAAGTTCTTGAAAAGGAAGAAAGGATAAAATTTGGTTGTACCTTTCTCTCAGATCGTCTCTGGCCCTCCTCACAAAGATGCTGGGAGACACGAGATAATTTCAAATGGATGTTCACTAAATTTAGGAACCAACTGGTTACTGTCTTACATCAATAATATTAGAGAAGATTTATAAAGACCGATGAGGCTATTTTCAGGTCATATGTCACCTATTAACAACACAATCCTGGAAAAACTATAAAGGCTTGACATAACTAGGAACCAAAGCCTCAAGGACATTTTAAACATCTCCATGTGGGTTGTAAGCAGCATCCATCCCCCATGGGATTTGAATGTATTTTAGTTAATGTGTGTCTATTTTTAGCAAGGGTTGAAACATGTCCTTGCTAAAAAGCTATAATCTTCACACTCACTGAAAATTTCCTTGATTATGTGTTTCTAACCTGGGGCATACCAACTTTTACATAAATGACCAAGGCACATGATTTATGGCGACCATTAGAAATATGTAATGCATTACCCCCTTACTAAACCCCCTTCCTAAATTACATTGCCGTTACCATCATAATCTTCTGGAAAGGTTTAAAAAGACCAATGGCATCTTTCAATTAACATTAACAAAATTTTCAGAAACCCGTGAGCCTCCTTTGGGAGCAACTTAAAGACCCATTCACCGAGAGACCTGTGATACTGTACTCAGACCTGTTGCAAAAATTTATGATAAATTATTGTAAGGGACTCATGAAACAAATCCAGCTTTACCACCAAGTTACATTTGGTGTAACTACATTTTCTACTACATTTTCCTAAATAGCCTCTTCATGCTTTTCCTCCACGAGATAATGACTATTGGAATAGACATCAGAAGAAAATGCTCTTAATACTCATTAGAAGAGATCTTTTCAGATATTCTTAACAAAAAATGTAGTGGGGAAATTCTAGGCAGTCAATCCTTGGGTTCATGTTTTATAACCAAGCAATTCTTAGTGCTTCTAAGCAACACAATAGGGGATCGGAAACTGAAGAATTCCCAGGGATTTTGTGGAAGCAGCCAGCCTTCAGATGTAGACCACGGACCTAAAACATTCCAAAAAAAGGACATGACTTCAGATAGTAAACAGCTTCTGCCTAAGACCTCAGACCAAGAACCCTAATTCCTGTTTGTTTTGTTTTACCTTCTTGCCTATAACCATTCTTATTCTCATTTTCTATAGACCTCTGTTTGTCATCCACTCATAATGGCCCCTATCTCTTTTTGCTCTCCTTACTAAAATTATTATAATTATAATGAAATTTGTTAAATCAAACCTACTCATTCTAATGACATTCTTAGATTCTTCCAAACAGTAGCCACTGCCCTAAATCTTACAGATTACCAGATGAGTCACCTAATAGCAGATCCCCTGATAAAAATCCCTAAGTAACTTTGGTCTTACCAGATAAGACGATAAGGAATTACAGTCAATAGCATTTGCCTTTGTACCTACATGGACAAATGACTTTAAACAAATCAGCCTATAGCTTTGCTATTGTCCTTCCAACCAGAAGAGTCAGTTATTATCATCAACTGATCAAACCATAGATAATTCTAAATTTGAATTCTGTAATCTTCACTGGATGATAAGCCAATTACTTGCCACCTGGGGAGAGTAATAGGGATTCAGATCCATAACCCAGCTAATGTAAGGCCTCGGTTCCATCCTCATGTGATGAAAAATTCTTCTCTTCATGGCTCTTCATATGCCCCTACCAGTACTATTTCATCTGTGACCAGGATGCCTGGTTCTGTTTGCCTCAGACTAATACCTCATTTACTTCAAGAATAATATGCTAAAGTCTTCTCTGTGCATGGAGACCCTAATTCTAAAAACCGCTAAAGCTTAACATTTCAAGTCAAACACTAGCTCCAAAATGAGGCCACCTTTGATTGTTCAGGTACTCTACCTAGGAGAATCATTATTAACCATTTATATGAACAATCAGAACATTGATCCCCAAAGTAGGAATTCTGTAAATAGAAAAGACTTTAAGAAACTTAACATTAACTCTAGAAGAAGTTCTTAACAATACCACTTTTGCCCTGGATAGAATACACATCAGTCTCAACTCACTGGAAAAAATAGTAAATTAAAATTTCATTGCTTTAGTTTCTTGTTGCTACTCACAGTGGTCTCTATGCCACTGCTCATACTTCTTGCTGCACATAGATCACTGAAGCAGGCAAGATAGAACAGCCTATACTTTGCCTTAGGAAAATATACCTTGATCTATAATGTGATCCCAATGCCCTACAGAATCTGTTCTCATGGCCTGACTTGGGCAATCAAGGTTCCCAGTTCCAAAAGGTCTTACAGGAACTATTAATTGTTCTTGTTTTTGTGAGAGTGATCATGATGTTAGTCTGTTGCAATCTATCTACAGTCTTAAGTGTTTCTCTGCAGCCAATCATTGAAATGATAACTATGATAGTACAAAAACAAGAAGTTAAAGATTTGGGGATATGATGACTATGGAGATAGTCAAACAATCCCCGAATGCTGAAGATCTGGACCTCTAGCTTTCCATGAGTTGGTCAAGCTGTTGCATGGGGACTGGAAGCCTGAATATACAAGTGGACAATGATCAGACCATACATAACAGAACCCCGACCCACAGTCTCTGCAGCAAGCTTCAGGCAGCTTCCCTATTTTTGTTCTCACTTCCAACTCAGGACCAACCAAAAAAAGCCAAATCTGTTCCTGAAACCAATCACATAAGATACCCCACTTCTAGGGGTGCCTGGGTGGCTGGGTGGATTAAGCCACTGCCTTTGGCTCGGGTCATGATCTCAGGGTCCTGGGATCGAGCCCCGCATCGGGCTCTCTGCTCAGCAGAGAGCCTGCTTCCCCTTCTCTCTGCCTCCCTCTATGCCTACTTGTGATCTCTCTCTCTCTGTCAAATAAATAAATAAAATCTTAAAAAAAAAAAAGATACCCCACTTCTAGTTATCTTGGCCCCAGTTTCTCCATGCCAACAATGTCCAGTCAGAAAATGTCTAGAGCCTTCACTTTTCTTTTCTTTTTTCTTTCTTTCTTTTTTTTTTTTTAGTATCAAGTTTAACCGCTTCCTGGCTATCCATAAATCTCTGACAACTGCCAGTGGTGGTGGCTAGAGCACTAACAGTCTCTGACCAAACAGCCTGTTTGTTCTCCTTTAGGTGGTCTTCACTTATTTTTACACATCCGTACCCTGTCTAGAGGCACTGGCACACTAACCGTTAGCAAGTGTACTTGTAGTATAGAAAATGCAATATAGCTTGGGAACTATTTGTTCTGCTCTTTAGGATATGTGTATTCTTAGAAAAGTCAAACATCTCTAAGCCTCAGTTTTCTCATCTGGAAAATGAGCATAACACTACTGCCTAAGTAGATGTAGTATGATGATTAAATCTGATAAAACAGAACATGCTTATCCTATTGTCTGGCACGTGGGTGTCCAATGAGCACTGATACGATGATGATGAAAATGATGGTTCTTACACCTGCTATGCTCTGCAGTCTGGGTTGTCATCATCATCTTGCTCTTTGCTACCTCACACTGTGCCTTAATATATATACTTGTGTATATACACACACACATACACTCCACTGCAGATGCAGCTTCTTAACATCCATGTGTACACACACACACACACACACACACACACACAATTTCAAGCATATGCATAAGTACAGAATATGATGAGCCTCCATGCATTTGTCACCAAGTTTCACCAATTATCAACTCATGTACATCTTTTTCATCCATCGTCCCCCAATTCTCACTCCCATATTATTTTACCTGAAGCAAATCCCAAACATCTATCACTTCATTTTTAATATTCCATTATACATCATTAAAGAATAAAGACTCTTTGATAAAATAGAACCATAATATCATTACCGCTAAAAATTCCTTAATATTATATAATACCAGTTGCTTGTACTTTCAATCTAATATGGTGAGAAGTTTAATATTGATTTATAGATACTTCAATTATATCTACACATTTATGGATTTTCTTTTCATTTTTACTTTTGTTTAAAATGGTGTTCATAAAAATGAATGGTCAGTAATTGGATTCTACATTTTTGTCAAGAGGGAAGATTTGAAGTAGGACTGAATTTTGTCTCTATTAATACCAATCTTCACTATCTTAGAAAAGTTTTCCTTTTAATTTTTTAGTATTTTGATATCCAAGCAACCCAGAGTAGGCTGTATAATATTTACTATTTAGTTCATTTTCATACAGTAAAAAGAATTATAGCAAAATGATACCACAGGGAATATGTATGAGGGTTCACTTAATCAGTGCCATAAATATACATTTAAATATTTTCAAAATATTTACCAATTTCCTCAGAAATAATTTACCTGAGGGATGATGAATTTTTGCTTGTCTGGTTCATTTGTAAGGTTCAGTTTATTTACTGAAGATTATTGATGTACAGTTACCCGTAAATTGAGAAAATATCCTGTAGGTTGCATATTTACGAAAAGTCCTTCCCTATCATTTATCATCCTCTAAACACATCCTGACCACTTTTGCCATCATCAGTTTTGAGCAATTGATTTTCAGAAGCAAACATTTGAGGGGAGTGGATGAAGGGAGGTCATTTGAGCGTTCCTGTTTTTATGAGTCGATAACTCACCTCAATAAAAAAGATTTAATTTTACCAAGGTAAGTAAAGTGTCCTTTTAAAAGGATAAAGAGAAAATATCTTAGATTCATTCTGTATACTTATTTCTTTAGATGTTCCTTTTCTCTCTGTTCCTCTTGGAACACTTTTTTTTTTTTTCTCCCAAGCTATAGTAAATGCCACAGCATCCCAAAAACTTCACAAGCCTTATGGAAAAAAAAAAAAACAAAAAACCCACTTAGAATCAGAGGTAATTCAACAAGTGAATCACAGCTTTGAATTCTCTCTGGGAAATAGCAACAATGATGAAATGAAACAAAAAATCCTGAAGAAAAATTTTTATTTTTCCAATCAGAAAAAAAAAAAAGGATGACAGAAAGAGAAGAATGTTCTAAGAAAACTGTGACTTTTCTAAGTTTTTATTTTAGTTCCATCACCCAGTGTTCATCAGGACAATCACCTATTTCACCCCTCCCCCAACCCCCTCCCCTCTGGTAATCATCAGTTCTCGAAAACTATGACATTTTAAATTTCTTGACAGCAAATATATTAATCAAATGTCAAATGTAGTTGTTAACAGAAATGTCTTATTCTCAGCTGAAAAACAATAAAATTGGCTTCCAGATATTTTCCTTTCACAAATCTTAGAAGACATAACTTGGGACCCTTAGTGTAAGCATGTCCTAAAACTAGTAAAATCTAAATTAAAATTTCTGTGTTGTTGACTTGGGGTTTGGTTATCTCTTTAAGTGAAGAACATCAACTGTTCTGTTAAATATTTTCCAGGAAGAAAAACCAGAAGATATAACTGAAGGCTGAAAAGATAATCTTTTCTTGCTTATTGTCATTAAACTAACTTTTAGGCCCTTAGTGACAATGGAAAATATCAAATGTCAAATCTTTCAACTGTAACAATTCCATTCCTCTCAGTTTATTCAGTCTGCCTCAAATAAATTCTGTGAAAGTTTCTCTCACTCAAAATTTTAAAAGTTGTTAATTTTCATAACTCCTATCTGAATTAATTTTGGCACTACAATAAGCCAAAAAGTAAGTAAATTTTTCTCCAGCATTAAGATACTCTTATAACCGAAATTCCAATTATATTGAAAATGGAGGGTATCATATCCAGTTATTGAGAAGTCTGACAAGGAAATGGCAGTAGTAAGGTGAATGGCATATTGCCTAGTACTCAGCTTCATCGGGTCAGGAAACTGGTTCATTTTTGGCAGAACCTGAGGCATGCTTTACTCTAGTTATATCTTGGAATACCGCTCCATCACTGATTCCCTCCACATCCAATTATGACCAACTCCTGTCACCTCAACCTTCTAAAAGTCTCTCTAATCTGCCCCATTGCTAATGCCTTAGTTCAGGCCCTCCCCAGCTCTCAGCAGAATTTTAACTAGGGCAGCTGTGACAGGGAGCTCCTTGGCTTCTATGGCCACCCACCTGATAATTGATCCTTAACTGAACAACCAGGAGACCTATCCTCCTAGAGAACAAAGTTTAGGATGGCTAACAAGCTACTGTCACACACAAAATACTTCACAATTTAGTTTCCCCACACTTCACTGCCTTCTTTCCCTTGTTTCTTTTCCACTCTCCCATCCTCCTCCTTCCTACTCACCCACACATCACATCACATCATATTCACCCTAATCTCCTCCCATCTTCCCCAACACATAGCCCTACTTTAACAGCCTTTGAAACTATACTGGGTTTTCTTTCCTATTCCTATGAGTAAACTCGCATAGTGTTAAAAATATTTATTCTGTTGACAAACTCCCTGTTAAACTATGAATCATGTCTTTGTCTTAATCATATTAATCTCCTTGATAAATATTCACTGATATGAAATTGATTCAGGCAGACAAATCAATGTAATGTAAGAGAGATCCAATAAATAAACTACAAATATTTAAGTATTTATTCAATGATAAAGATGTCATTTCAACTTCACTTAACTTTATTGGGATTTATAGACAAAAATTTGAGGAGAGGGGTGCCTGGGTGGCTCAGTGGGTTAAAGCCTTGCCTTCAGCTCGGGTCATGATCCCAAGGTCCTGAGATCGAGCCCCACATCAGGCTCTCTGCTCAGTGGGGAGCCTGTTTCCCCCTCTCTCTGTCTCTGCCTGCCTCTCTGCCTACTTGTGATCTCTGTCAAATAAATAAAATCTTTAAAAAATAATTTGAGGAAAATATGTGTTAGACCATACAATACAATAATATGTATTCCAGATACGTGAACAATGTGAATTTTTTAACTATAAAAATACTAGACAAAAATAAAAATCAACATTTATATTACATTGGAGGATAGAAAAGATTTTTCCAAATATGACTCTAAAGGCAAACATCAATCAGGAAAGCAGTGATGGCTTTTCCAATTAAAAAAATCTATAGCAGTTCTTTCCAATGTAACTTTCAGGATTGATGGACATGTTCCATAGTTATTCTGTCCAATACAGTAGCCACACATAGTTGCAGGACACTAAAAGTTTAACTAGTGAGACTGCAGGACTGAATTCTTTTATTTTAATTAATTTAAATTCAAGCTCCATTTAAATTTAATAGTCACTTGTAGCTAATGGCTGCTATTTTGGGCAGGATGGATCTATAGGTTCAAAAAAGATCCTATAGAAAGAAAATAAAAATATAAGCCACAAAACTGAAATACATTCGTTGGCTGAGTAACTACATTATATTCTTAAAACATAAATTGTTCTTATATAATAGTAAAAACAAAATTCCTATTGGAAAAAAGTAGAGTTACAGACAATATGCAAAAAAATAAAAATAACCAAAAAATATATGAAAGCCATTCACCACTGACCAGTTATCAGAAAAATGCAAACTGAAACAATATACTGACAGCTCAGCCCTCTCCCGTCTTCACCTCATTCCCATTAGTCAGATTTGAGCCTATCCATTCTACTCTTTCTTAACATCTTTCTCTTCCTTGATCAGTTATTTTTGTGACACCCACCTGGCAAAAACTCAGTCTGGGATAAATATAACAGTCCACAGCATGGACTACAGAACATGCCATACAAAGTCAGACCTCTCTGCAGCAGAGGTGGACCCCTGGAGGTTTGGTCTCACAGGCTCCTTCTCAGCACACCCTGGCCATCCTACATGTGTTTTTACCAGCAGTCTCCCCTTTTTTCTCCACTGGCTCTTTTTTTTTTTTTTTTAAGATTTTATTTATTTATTTGACAGAGAGAGATCACAAGTAGGCAGAGAGGCAAGCAGAGAGAGAGGAAGGGAAGCAGGCTCCCCCCTGAGCAGACAGCCCGATGCGGAGCTCGATCCCAGGACCCTGGGATCATGACCCGAGCCGAAGGCAGAGGCTTTAACCCACTGAGCCACCCAGGCGCCCCTCCACTGGCTTTTATAAGATTTCCACTATTTCTAATTTCCAACCCCACCATCTCTGACCTGGCTACTGGCTGCTAGTCTCAGCTCCTGCTATACCAAGAAATTAAAGACCATTCAACAAGAACTTTCTCAATCTCCTGCCAGTATAACCTATACATTTACTCCCTTTCTAATTATTCTTTATGCTTCCTCTACTATTACCACGGACTCCTCAAGGTCCAAGTCTATATTCCACCCACATTCTGGATTTCAGCCTCTATTTTATATTTCTTCTTTTTCTTGCCTTTTCTATTTCTCCTCATCTAACAGCATCTGTCCCTGACACATTCAAATACACCTAATTCACTCTGATTTTGTAGAGAATATATAATGCAATGGCTTACGAAATCAGCTCCCATTCCCAGCTCTGCCACTTCCTGCTGTATTATCATATTCAACCTCATTCATGTTTCTTTCTCCTTATCTGTAAAAGCTATCCCTAGTAAGAGCTATCCATAGTATAGTCATGAACCTGAATGAAGATTTTCCACAAAGAACTCAGCACTGTGCTCAGGGTATGGCGAACTCTTAGAAAATATCAATCATTTTCACTACTACTTCTAATTTTTAATTCTCCTTGGTCTCAGATTCTTTCCCTACCTCTTTTCTTCTCTTCAGATCAAAACTTTAAAAAAAAATTTTTCCAAACTTATTTTAGATTTAGAGAAAAGTTGCAGGAAGAGTACAGAGTCCCACGTACTTGCCACCTAGTCTCCTCTAATGCTAACTACATTGCATAACCATGGCCCAATGATCACAACCAGGAAATTATTATTAGTGCAATACTATTAAACTACAGACTTTATACAAGTTTCCCCAATTTTTCCACTAATGGTATTTTTTGGTTCTATGATCCGATCTGGGACCCAACCCTACAACTAGTTGTTATTTCTCCTGATTCTCCTATGACCTTAACACTTTTGAAGAGAATTAATAAGTTATTTTGTAGGATGTCCTTTGGTTTGAGTTTGTCTGATATTTTCTCACATTACAATTTGAAAAACTCTTGCATTTTTAGCAAAATTCCACATAAATGATATTGTGTCCTTCTCAGGACATATCAAGAGATTCATGATATCAGTAGGTCAAGAAGAAAACTTTTCATAAGAATTATCTCCTCTTGCTGATTCCACTTCATCTCTTCCCTCCTGCTTCTCAATCCACTGTTGGCTGACTTCAGTCCCCATCAGTCTGTTGAAACTGCTCTTATCAAGGACACCAAGAACTCTCAAGCTGTTTGATTAAAAAAAAACAAAAAACAAAACCCACACAACTTCTTGGTCCTCTACTCTCGGGTCACACAGTAGCCTCAACATTGCAGAGTGTTCTCACTCAACACATGCACTCAGCTGCACCAATGCCACACTTGCCTAATTTATCACTGAACTTTCTGAGTACTTTTCTCAGTCCCCTTTTCTGGCTCCTCTTCTGTTACCCTTCTTCTCAATGTCAGAGCACTTATCTATAACTAGGAACTCTCCCTGGAAGAAGGTGTCTAAGTCTCTGGTGTTGCTTGCCATCCATGTACAGGCGATTCCCACATCTATCTATACCTTCAACACACTTCTCCCTCCTAATTTTCATACCCATATATACAAGTGTATTCTTAACATCTCCATAGGATATCCTGTAGGAATCATAAACCAAACATATCCCCCAATCAATCCTCAAGTTTAGCCTGTGATATATGATTTATTTTACATTTCAGAAACCCTCCCCCAAACCTACTAAACCACTATAGATATAAACTCAACAAAGTAGAGAGTAGGTTGAGAATGCTATCTGTCCTTTGAAATAAATTTTTATTAATGCAGTCGAAGGTTGCATTAGATTTTGTGGTGGCCACACCGCATAATTGACACATATTGCACTGACTACAAAAGAAAAATCTCTGTGTTTTTTTTAATAAATATATTGCTATAGCTGTCTTCCCACTTCTGTACTTATACAGATAAAATTTAGGACACACTATGTCACTCTGCTGAATCTGGCCCATCACTCAAGTCTGATATATTCTGGGATCCAAACACAGTAATTCAATTATTCATTAAATCAAGGTATACCGAGCAAGCATTAAATGCTCAACATTTTGTGAGACACTGGAAGCACAGCAGTGAGACAGACTTTTAGTTGTAACCTCAATCCATTCTTCTCCTCTTCCATGGTATTACGGTTTAATCTGGGCTCCTGGCCATCAGCTAGATACAAAACTGCCCAACAGAAATACAATGAGGACCATATATGTGATTTAGATTTTTAGTAGCCACATTAAGTGAAGTAAAAGGAGATGAAATTTGTTTTAATTACATATTATGTAGCCCAATAGATCTAAAGTATTATTTTAACATGCAATTGATATAAAAAGTGTTAATGAAATATCAGGCAGCCTTTTGTCATTCTAGGTTTTTGAAGTCAGTGTGTATATTACTCCCAGAACACACCTCCATTCAGACCAGCCACATTTCATTTCAAGAGTTCACTAGCCTCATATGGCCCTACTACCACACTGGATAGTTTAGAGGTAAAGCGGTGTAACCATGTTCTTATAGATGGAGTGTGACCACAAGCTATAGTTGCAATTTACTCTTCATTTGCTGAAAATAAAACTACTTGTATTTCAGAGTACAGCAGCCTGAAACTGAACCTAAAAAATATGAGATTTGAACAAACAACCACATAATGGCCCTGAGTTTGTCATTTCCCCTCAAGTGAAAATGCCTTCTTTTTTTTTTTAAGTTTTATTTATTTATTTGAGAGAGAGAAAGAGAGAGAGCATCAATGGAGAAAGGTCTATGGGAGAAGCAGACTCCCGGCCAAGCAGGGAGCCTAATGCGGGACTCGATCCTGGGACCCCAGGATCATGACCTGAGCCGAAGGCAGTCGTTCAACCAACTAGCCACCCAGATGCCCTGAAAATGCCTTCTTAATCTTCATCTAAGACAAGGAATCCGAATACAGTGAAAAAGTAGGAAGAAACAGGATAGAGCTCAGACACACACATCTGGAAACTTACATGTATGGGCTATAATGATCCATTAGCCAGCAGTCCTCCAGTACAGCCGTTCAACTAATGACTCCTCTTAAATGTCTTTGCATCCACCCTACAGTTCAGTGTGTCCCATCATAACGACTGAGGAGTTAGGAGACATTTCTTTGGCCCCCAAAGCCAGAACAAGATGTCTTATTTCCTGGGTTAGTGACCAAGGACTATTTTGAGATACTTCAGCCTTCATCGACTCTTAGCAGTCCCATTATATTGGATCCCTTCTCCCTAAACCACATGTAGCTATATTAAAGAAAACAGCAAAGTCAGTTGATGTGCATTAGGAATAAGGATTCATAGAAACTTCTCTACTACAGAACCCTCTCCAAGAATCCCTTCTTCCTTGGGACAATGGTTTAAAGATGGCATAATTTAGAATGACCATGGTGTCTGCTGCTGCATCAGCATTTACAAAGTGATTGCCCCAACATGACCTTCTGCAAAATGTATGATAGTTCAATGAGGGTTAGTATTTTCTTTATTACTATTATTATGCCTGACTAAGAAATAGGAAACCTAAGGTTTAGAGACATTAAACAACGTGTTCAGAGTCAACCAGCTAGTAAATAAGTGCAGGTTACCATATTTCTCAATTCAAACAGAGTTCTCGACATAAAAGACCTCAGGAGATTGCAAAGAGGCTATGCTCTTAGAAGTGTACTTAAATACACAGGACCTGGTAAGATAAGAGAATGATGCCAAAAACAAACTATGAATTTGTACCTTTAAATGGCAGCTTATAAACACTGATTTAAAAATTCAAAACTTCGACACTGTTACCCCCAAATGAGATGTTCCTAGATAAAATAACCACTTGAGGGGCACCTGGGTAGCTCAGTGGGTTAAAGCCTCTGCCTTCAGCTCAGGTCATGATTCCAGGGTCCTGGGATCGAGCCCCGCATCCGGCTCTCTGCTCAGCAGGGAGCCTGCTTCCCTTCCTCTCTCTCTGCTTGCCTCTCTGCCTACTTGTGATCTCTCTCTGTCGAATAAATAAATAAAATCTTAAAAAAAAATTCCCTGAAACTTATAAAAAAAAAAAAACCACTTGAGTACTATATATTGGGATGATTGAACTTATTTTCTATTTCACTTTGAGAGTCTACATTTCTGGAACTTTAGTAGAATAGATGTTCTCTTTTCCTTTGCAGATGAGAAAGCCATCTCAGTAAGTGCAGATTTGCATAACTGCACAAATTTATGTTCAAGCATTTGTTGTGTACCTCCTGTGTGCCAAAAGCCTAGTGAACCTGAATTTTGGGGCACAGTCATTACTAGAACCCAGATCATTGTCTCACTTCTCCAAAAGCTGGTATACATACCATGCTGTCTTCCCAAAAATTACCATGGATCAGACCAGATCCACTGATCTGAACCAGTGGATCAGATCCCTGGTCCATTCAGACCGGTGTTCTGTGATAAAGATGGTACACATAGGGGCGCCTGGGTGGCTCAGTGGGTTAAAGCCTCTGCCTTCGGCTCAGGTCATGATCCCAGGGTCCTGGGATCAAGCCCCACATCGGGCTCTCTGCTCAGCGGGGAGCCTACTTCCCCCTCTCTCTCTGCCTCCCTCTCTGCCTACTGTGATCTCTGTCTGTCAAGTAAATAAATAAAATCTAAAAAAAAAAAAAAAGATGGTACACATAGGAAGAGAGCCTATCGACCTCATAAAGCTAGGAAGAGGCATCCAAACATTTTCCACTTCTCTTAATAATTTGTAATGAATGCATTTTCCTTGGATTTATTTAGGTCATTCCTAAACCTATTTGTATATTCAGTATCTAAACTCAATCTCTATTCAGTTAAAGCAAAAAAACAAATGAACAAACAAACAAACAAACTGTATATACAGCTAAGCATTATAAATCTCAGTTGAAATAGCAAGCTATTTTTTTCTTTACTCACATGTAAATAAGTCTTGCCTACATTTTTTTATTTTTAACCTAGATTCACATATTATGTAATTAGATATAACCATAATATTAACTAATAAGCTATTCAATAGGAAACCTTTATTATAAGAAGAGATGTGAAAGCAGCTGTGGACTTTGAATTTTTGAAACCACATAACTATCCTTCCCAAAAAACTTGGGGAAAAATATGCACTTTTGGTACTTTCAATTTATAGAAAACCTTCTTCTCTCAATTCCTATTCTAAAGCATTTTGTAGCAATTCCCCGGCTAATGGTAATAACTAAAAATTAAAAGTTACGACATATGTTGAATGGCTGTATCACCTCATAAATCATATTTACTGCCATTTGTTAATATGCTGCTTTAATTTCAGAAAATTCAATGACAGTTTATGAATTTTGCAGGATCTCAAAAAATACATGCCATGATTTTATGCTGAAGACAAAAGGAATGTTGTTAATTTTAATGTATACTGGGAAGTCACATGATATTCTCAAATTTAATGGTAAAGTAAATTCGGTTAACTCTGCAGAAACTTAAGGAGTCTTACACGATCTGTCTCTTGGCTGGCCAAAGGCAGATTAGGAGTCAGGAAACATTTAGGAACTTAAATCCAATACCTGAGATGTGCTTTGAAAATGCCTCTACACGAAGCGCAGCTGGTAATAGGAACAGTCTGAGAGGTAATGAAGGAGGGGTGTGAAGACACCTGATAACAGACAGCAGCTACTACAGAGGAAAAATGGAGACAACTACTATATGCAAAAAGTCATCTCTGAGCAATTATTCTTTGTACTCCAAATCTTTATTCTCATCCTATAGGATAAAGCTACCTCTATGTCCAGGCATAGGGAATTTCCTCTGGGACACTGGTTGTCTTAGTTTTCTTGGGCTACTATTACAAAATACCATAGACTGGATGGCTTAAACATTAGACATTTTTCACAGTTCTGGAGACTGGAAAGCTAGAGACAGGGTGCCAGCATAGTCTTGTTCTGCGGAGGACCCTCTTCCTGGCTTGCAGGTGGCTATCTCTTTGTTGAATCCTCACATGACAGTGAGAGGAAGCTCTGGTGTCTAGGCATCTTGTAAGGGTACTGATCCTGTTATGGGGACTCTACCCTCAAAAACTCATTTAAACTAATCACCTTCCAAATAACCTCACCTCTACACCATCACACTGGGGTTTATGCCTATAATATATGAATTTGGGTATGACATAAATATTCAGTCCATAATACTAGTCATCAAATCTTGGTGTGCCTAAGAACCACTCTGGGATATATAGGGAAAATCCAGATCACCTGGATCACTTGGGATTCTGATTCATTCCATCTGGGAGGTGGCCAGGGAATACTTTGAAAAGCAGGCCAGGGAATTCTGATGCAAGGGTTCATTGGTCACACTGCGAGACATTTTGTGTTTGGTTACCTATAGGCAGAAGGGACTGCTGACAAGTCCCTGTGTTGTGCCTGAAGGAATGAGAGGAAATGTTCTGAGATCAGACTGTCTTATGGATGGCAAGAGCCAGAACCAGGAATTGCCAACATAGGCACATCTACATAAATGTTAATAAAATGGTGCTTGATTTGAGTGATGTGTATATACTCATTGTTCAATTCTTACCCCCACCTGTATCTCCATGACCTAGGAAAACTTTTTTTTAAAGACTTTCTTTGTTCATATGAAAGAGAGAGAGCATGACTGGGGGGAAGGAAGTGTAGGGGAGGGGGCGGAGGGAGAGGGAGAAGCAGACTCCCGCTGAAAAGGGCACCTGATACAAAGCTCGATCCCAGGACCTGGAGATGGTGACCTGAGCCAAAGGCAGACACTTAACTATCAGAGCCACCCAGGTGCCCCCTCAAAAACTATTTTTGAGCAAAGGGAAATAAAAAAGAATAAACTTAGATCATATCCTCATGTCTAATCTAAATATGAGTTTTTAAGATGGATTTCAAGAGGAGCAGTAGATGGGAACTGACTGTCAATTGCATAAATATAGCTGTGTGTGGGCTCATGGGATCAGTTTAGTCAAAGAGAGCTCACCCTGAGCAAGAAAGCATCTCCCTTACAATGTGATGCCCAGAAAGATTCTCCTGAAAGAGAAACAAGAATTGTGAAGATTATATTTAAGTACATATGATATTTTTTTATTTACTGGTTTGTCTTCTCTGTTAAACATGAAGGAAAATCTATGGTCATAAGTGGTTCAAACAAACAAACAAAAGATGACATTCAGAAAAAAGTCACAAGGAGAATTGCTCATTCAACTGTCCTAAAGATAATGTAGTATGATCAGATAAAAACCCTAAATGGACAACGCTTTAACAGAATTAATTGCTGCAGTTTAATTTTTAAAACATTGAAATCATAACCTTAACAGCCTCAAAGTATTTTGCAACACACATATTATGATGATTTTTGAAATGATTATTGTTCACAAGCATAAGAAGGAAGCACCAAAAGAAATACAATTACAATACTGAGAAAATTAAAATTACTTTTAGTGTGTTTCATATCTCCCTACAAACTTTTAAGTTGTCCTTCAAATTTATGAAACTATTGATGTTTCATGTGAAAGGAAAATGAATGCCTCCATAGTGCTGCTTATTACTAAATTATTTATATATTAGATCTACTCAAGGTATGTTTAGTAAAAGAACAAGCCCAGTAAAAAAAATGAAGTATAATTCCTACAGACCACTTCGCTTTAGAAGTAAAGACCACCTTTTAACATCCATTTGTGAAAAAAACTCCAAACAAATTAGGCATAGAAGAAACATATCTCATCATAATACAAGCCATTATTGACAAGTCCACAAGTAACATTATACCTAATGGTGAGAGATTAAAAGCTTTTCCTCTAAGA
This sequence comes from Taxidea taxus jeffersonii, assembly GCA_003697995.1. Classification (NCBI taxonomy): domain Eukaryota; kingdom Metazoa; phylum Chordata; class Mammalia; order Carnivora; family Mustelidae; genus Taxidea; species Taxidea taxus. The sequence continues at coordinate 24,854 of RCUC01148791.1, read as the reverse complement.
TCAGGAACAAGATGAAGGTACCCATTCTTACCACTCCTATTTAGTATAGCACTGAAAATCCTAGCTAGAGCAATCAGGCAAGAGAAAAAGAAAATAAGAATCGGAAAGGATGAAGTAAAGTTGCACTTATTTGTAGATACATAATTTTATATGTAGAAAATCCTATGGACTGAACCAAAAAACTGTTAGATCTAATTAATGAATTCAGCAAAGTTGCAAGATATAAAATTAACATACAAAATTAGATACCACTTCTATAAACAACAAAATCTCTGAAAAAAAGAAATCAATCCCATTCACAAGGGCATCAAAAATAATAAAATATATAGAAATACACACAAATGGGGTGCCTGGGTGGCTCAGTTGGTTAGGCGACAGCCTTTGGCTCAGGTCATGATCCTGAAGTCTCAGGGTCGAGTCCTGCGTTGGACTCCTTGCTCGGCAGGGAGTCTGCTTCTCCCTCTGACTTCTCTCCTCTCATGCTCTCTCATGCTCGCTCTCTCTCTCTCTCAAATAAATAAATGAAATCTTTAAATTAAAACAAAATTAAAAAAAAGAAATACACAGAAATAAATTTAACAGGAGAGGTGAAAGATATCTATATTAAAAACTACAATAAATTAATGAAATTGAAGAAGACATACAAATAGAAAGGTATCTCATGTTTATGGACTAGAATAATTAATATTGTTAAAAATGTTAATATTACCAAAAGCCAGATATAAGTTCAGTGCATTCCCTATCAAGATTCCAATAGCATTTTTTATAAAAGTAGGAAAAACACTTGTAAAATTATATGGAACCACAAAAGATCCTGAGAAAAAAGAACAAAGCAGGAGGCATCACATTTCCTGATTTCAAGAGATGCTATTTTGATGGTATAGTCATCAAAACAGTATGATATGGGCATAAAACAGACAAATAAACCAATGGAACAGAATCAGGAGCCCAGAAACAAATCCAACTATATGCTGCCAACTAATACGTCACAAGTGAGCCAAGAATAATCAATGGGGAAAAGACAGTCTCTTCAATAAATTATGTTGGGGTAATTGGATATTCACAAGTAAAAGAATAAAAATTGGACCCATATCTTATACAACTCACAAAAATTCAATCAAAATTGAGTCTTACAGTTGAAGACTTAAATATAAGAAGCTGAAATGATAAAACTCCTAGAAGAAAACACAGGGATAAAGCTCCTTGCCCTGAGTATTTATAATGATTTTTTAGATATGATGCCTAAACCTAAAACAATAAAATAAAAAATAAATAGGTGGGACTACATCAAACTAAAAAGCTTCTGCATAGCCAAAGAAATGAGCAAAAAAGTGAAAAGACAACCTATGGAATGAAAACAAATATTTGCAAACCATATATCTGGTAGAGCGTTAATACCTAAAATATACAAAGAACTCATATAATTCAATAAAAAAAAATAACCCAATTTTAAAAAGAGGCAAAGAACACAATTAGACATTTCTCTAAAGAAGACACGTGAAAGGCCAACAGGTACATGAAAAGATGCTCAACATCACTAATCAGTAGGGAAATAGAAATTAATACCAAAATGATGTATCACTTCATACCTATTACAATGGTATTCATCAAAAATGCTGGTATGGATGTGGAGAAAAGAGGGACCTTGTGCACTTTTGGTTAAGATTATAAACTGGTACAGCCACTGTGGAAAATACAGTATCCAGGATCCTCAAAAAATTAAAAATAGAACCACCATATAATCCAGCAATTCCACTCATGATGAGATATCCAAAGGAAACAAAGACACTAATTTGAATAGTTATCTGCACCCCATGTTCACAGAAACATTACTTACAAGAGCTAAAACATGGAAATAACATAAGTGTCCATCAATGGATGAATGGATAATGAAGTTGTGGTATATAAATACAATGGAACATTACTCAGCCATTAAAAAAAAATAGGGATTTGGGGCACCTGGGTGGCTCAGTGGGTTAAAGCCTCTGCCTTTGGCTCAGGTCATGATCCCAGGGTCCTGGGATCGAGCCCTGTGTAGGGCTCTCTGCTCAGCAGGGAGCCTGCTTCCGTCTCTCTCTCTCTCTCTCTCCTTGCCTCTCTGCCTACTTCTCTATCTGATAAATAAATAAAATCTTTTAAAAAAAATAGGGAATTCCTACCATTTTCAGAAACATGGATAGACCTTGAAGTAATCATACTAAGTAAAATAAGTCAGACAGAGAAAGACAAATACTGTATGATCTAATCTCAGGTATACATGAAATTGTAAAAAAAAAAAAAAAAAAATCAAACTCATGAAAAAAGAGATCAGACTTGTGGTTACCAGAGCAAAGGGTGGGGGGTAAGAGGAAACAGAGGAAGGTTATCAAAAGATACAAACTTCCAGTTTGAGGATAAATAAGGAATGTAATATGCAACATGATGACTGTAGCTAACACTGCTATACTATATGTACACAGGAAAATTAAGAAAGTAAATCCTATGTGTCCTCATCACAAGAAGCTACTTTGTTTTCCTTTTTTCTTCTTTTTCTTTTTATTGTATCTATATGAGAAGATGGATGTTAGCTGAACCTCTTGTGGTTGTCATTTCATAGTAGATGTAAATCAAAGCATTATGCTGTATGCTTTAAACTTACGCAGTGATATGTGTTTATGATTTTTCAATAACACTGGAAAAAATAAGACCTCTCAGATATCAACTTAAACTGCTCCTCTTGCTGATTCTGATGATATATTCCAGTACAAAGATAAGACTCAGATAATACAACAAAAATTTATTAGCCAAGTTCTAGGTGTCTAGGAATGTGTTATCACTGATACATAGGGGAGCAGTTTCAAAAACATTTAAAAAAAAGTTTGCAATGATAAATTATTGTTGAAATTAAACTGAATATTTATATCTTAAAAAATCCATATAATTTCTTTGGAAACATGACATTTTCCAAACATTTAAATTTATTATGGATTTTGGTCCCAGGTTATTTATAAGTACTGGTCTCAAAATGCCATTTACCCAGAAACAGATTCTCTCAGGAAAACAAAAATGAGGTGGATGATCCCATCGCTGTATCCTAAATGCCTCTCAAAAACTTTAGGAAATTAATTCAAAGGGCAGAAATTTGATTGCTTTAAAGCAAACAACTTCAAAGTGAACACAATGCATTTCTCTGCTTTAAAACACACACATAAACTCATTTCTAAAAGGATTGGGCCATGTTTAAGGCAGGAATACTTGTTCAACATCTAGACACAAGCTACTAAGGCTCACATGAGACTGGAGGCAAAAGAAAAAGCTGACAGCCGCTCAAGGGCATCATACCATAGCTTTCTTTGGTCAGTTTATTCCATTTGGCATTGTACAATGACTTGTTTAATATAATGAAGAAATTATATCAAAATCTCAGCTGAATTCCACATTACTGAAGCTCAAAGAGAATGAAACATAGTCTTCCTAGAACCACATATTAATTTCTTTGCCAGAATTATATCCCTGCAAAAGTTTTTTTTTTTTTTTAAATACAGGAGCCACCAGTTATGACAACCAAAAGATCAAACTCCTATATATTGATTGTATATGAGAAAAATAGTGTAAGCAATAGGCAAATAAATGAAGACAAGAAAACAAGAATTCCAAGGGGGCACTACTGAAAGAGAGATACTGTATGGTGTAAAACAACCATTTAACTTTGAAGCAGAATACCTGATTCAAGTTTGATCATGGCATTCCCCTACTTACTGTGTAACTTACAGTGAAATTAAAAGTTCATGGCTTAGCCCACATGTCATGCTGCCTGTTGCTGCCTGCTGCCTTCTTCTCCAATCTCAAACTGGGGCCAGCCCCCTCCCCAGACTGGGCACCATTGGCTCCTCCTCAGTCACAGGACACAGACCACACACATGTCCCTCCTTAAAGTTGGTCTTCCCTCAGTCCCAGAATTGGGCACCCATTTTTTTTCAAAGCATGCTTTACTTTTCCTTTGAAACATTTGTCAGCATGTGTGACTCTACATTTGTGTAATTATTTTTCTCTTCCTGAGGGCTTGTGTACAGTGAGTAATATAAACACTCAATAAATGATGTTAAATTAATGACATCCCAGGTCTGACACTTACTAATGTCATGTTATTTCAGACAAGTCAGCTAACTTCTCTGAGCTTCAGTTTTCTTATCTACAAATTAGGGTAATGACACCATAACCTCCCCATATTTTATCTGGGCTATATTTACAAAAACATTTTGCAAAATTGGAAAGTGCCAATCAAATTTAAGGCATTATCACTGTTAGGACACTAAGGTTATAACTCAAAGAACTGTTTAGTGACCATTATAGTCCTCATTTAGTTGCTATAACACTGTATAGACATACCCAGAAAGGCCTCATATTCGGTACTAATAAGCTTGGTATTTAAGGAATGTTATAGACTATGAAAAACAATGATTCTTTTTTTTTAAAAGATTTTGTTTATTCATTTGACAGACAGAGATCACAAGTAGGCAGAGAGGCAGGCAGAGAGAGAGGAAGGGAAGCAGGCTCCCCGCTGAGCAGAGAGCCTGACATGGGGCTCGATCCCAGGACCCTGAGACCATGACCTGAACTGAAGGCAGAGGGTTTAACCCACTGAGCCCCTCAGGCACCCCAACAATGATTCTTTTTCATTTATACCTAAAGCTGGTATCCTATGAGGTATCTCAAAACCTTGATTAATGTTGTTTCCTTTAATACAGTTTATGCTAAAATGTCACAATAAAAAGAAATCAACTGGTATTACTTAATTGTTCTATTTTTTAAAAGATATTTATTTATTTATTTATTTATTTATTTATTTGACACAGAGAGAGAGATCACAAGTAGGCAGAGAGGCAGACAGAGCGAGAGGGGGAAGCAGACTCCCTGCTAAGCAGAGAGCCTGACGCTCGAGCCTGGGCTCGATCCCAGGACCCTGAGATCATGACCTGAGCTGAAGGCAGAGGCTTTAACCCACTGAGCCACCCAGGTGCCCCTTAACTGTTCTATTTATGTGGATTATTTCCCCAGCTTAGAAAACAATATAGGGTGCATGCCACTTTATAATTCAAACACACCTTGACACGAACAACTATGTAAATGAACATGAAAACTAAACATACTGTTTATACACCAAAATGATATGACTGGCCAATCATAAGTAGACTTCGTGTCTGAGCTAGTCTTCTAAGAGTAGAGATTCATTGACGCTGATCTATGCACAATCTCCCTCATCCCCTCTTCAAATGGCAAGGTGAGAGGATCTATGGTCCTTGGGCACTTCTATCAGAGGGAAGGGAGCCAACAAGTGCCAGATGGAACACGACCACGGTCTCCTCTTTTCTATACCTTAACCCACTGGCCTAATAGCCCCAGACAGCAAAAGATTTGTGATGCTAAAAGAATTTACTCCTGTCTGGGTATTTTGGGGATTTGACTCCTGTCAGGTATTGCAACAAAGTCAAGTGATTTCAATTTACCAAGCAAGGACAAGAAATGGTTTCAGGAAAAACCAAGGTGATGAACTATTGAGCATTCAGTTCATTAGCTGTCATCCATCTTGACATCTTCATCTTTCAAGCAGAACTGCAGAAAATCAAAGACTTGTAGTGCTTCCTTAAAAAAAAAAAAAAAAAAAATCCAAGAAGGCAACCATATCCTCTTAAAGTTAAAGGGACCGTGAAGGTGATTTCAAATGGATTATGAAAGATAACCTTTGCTGCAGAAGGGAAAACTTTGATAGATGCCCAATCATAAATACTACCTGTGCCCTTAAACAGACAATCTTAAAAATAATATCATTAAAAATATGTACTGAGTGAACTCCGGGAGTAATTTTTAGCTTATTCTAATTTGATGCATTCTGCATTTTAATATGCAGTAGTAGTGATATGCCAAATAACTGACCTTTTAGAAATAGCATCTTAAAAAAAAGAAAAGGTCCAAGAGGAAAAAAAAATGTTTTCCTGAAAAATCAGCCAATAAATGTGGGCAGTAAGACTCCAGTGACATAGCCAAGTATTGGTAATATCACCTGTCTTCTTTTGTTTCTCTCCTCTGCTTATTCAGCACTGAGGTACTGAAACTCCAGTTTTTCTGCGCTTATAAGATTTTCCTGGAATTACAGAGTGATGGAAGCAACCAAAGACATTAAAGAAGTGGTTTGTAACCTTTCCAAGCCACTATCACTTACCAAGGGGAAAGAAACAGCTCCATTTCAAGTTCTTAGAGATCCCTAGAGATAAAGGTGAGATGATCATCGTGCTGTATTTCTGCTTCCCACATACAATTTTATTAATACCGAGAGGCGTTATAACATTGCACTTACATCTCTCTTTCATTAGATATTCAAAGAAGAGTCCTCTCGACCTGCAGATACTAACAAACAAAATAAAACAAAGACCCTCTTCCATGTCTCCCCTTCTGAAATCTCCACTCAAAACATCTAAATTGGGCCGTGAGAGAAAATGTTAATTCAGCTGGTATTTTATATTGACTGGACCACAGAGCCTAAGACATGGACTCTCAGAGGAGTCTGTGGTCTTGAGTTATTGGAGAACTGAGGGGCTACCCAGATGTTGCTCTGTTCCTTAGGGAAAACCCTAGGTGCAGGTGGTTTGGGCGGGCTGCCCCGGAAGATGTGTTCGGTATCCAAGTAAGTGTCTACATCTGAAAATTATTTCCAAGACTTTCAGCCTGAAATTCTCCAAAATATTATTTTTATTTTTTTCCAATATATTATTAAAACTCTTATTATCATCACAGTACTATCACCCCTTCCGCCACTGCGATATACTGCATGATTCTTGGTCAGGGATCTGTATCGGGCACCTCGCATAAAGAAACTCATACAACACCTGCAATAACTGTATGAGGTTGGCATTATTTTCAATTGATAGGCGAGGAAACAGGCAGGTAATACCTTCTAGGTTTTTGGTACTTAAACCAGGATCCATGGAATAGCAGGTAGAACACCACCCATGAACTTGTTGGAAAAGCAGAATCTCAGACCCAACCCCAGAGGACTGAATGAGAAACAGCATTTTAATAAAATTTCCAGGTAATCTATATGCATAGGAATATTGAGAAGAACTATTCAAGGTAAATGTAATCACTGAGATTTAAACTCTGACTCAAAAATCCAGATATTAAAATAGTCTCCTCTTCCTGATGGTGCAAATACATCTAAAGGGTGAAAAGCATTGAGTACATTTATACTTTTTTTTTTGAGTACATTTATACTTAATGCATGATTTTTTTCATCCACTGACAAAACTTGATACTGAGAATTATAAATTCTGGAGGAGAAAAGGGTAACCTGGAAATCATAGAGACAGTAGATACTCTTGGTAGGGGAGTACAAGAGAACCACTGGAAAAGCTAATTGGGCTAAAAGCATACTTTGTCCATTTCACAGTGTGGCTAAGGACTAAGGGTAAAACTGTTTCAGCTTGCCTAAAGTGCTCTCTGACATCAAATAACCCTAACAGGGATGCCTGGGTGGCTCAGTCAGTTAAGCCACTGCTTCGGCTCAAGTCACTATCCCAGGGTCCTGGGATAGAGTCCTGCATGGGCTCCTTGCTCAGGGGGGAGCCTGCTTCTCTCTCTGCCTCTGCCTGTGTTTGCTCTCTCTCTCTCTCTCTCTCTGACAAATAAATAAGTAAATAAAATCTTTTTTTTTAAAGCAACAATTCTTTAAAAAATAATAATAATAACCCTGACAAGAAGCTCAAGCAGTCTTAATTGAATTATGCACAGGATCATTTTCTCATGGACCAAGGCATTCCACAGCCTATGCGTAAGAATCCAGAGACAGACATTCCTCTGCTTAATGTAGATACTTACTGTTCAGATTCTACACCAGACAATCAGCCTAACATTGAGCTTTCTAGAGATATCAACTACTTCAAGAAGTCTGATCAATGGAAATATCTGTATGAGTAGAAAATTCTTTTAAATGTAGTTTAGGGGCGCCTGGGTGGCTCAGTTGGTTGAGCATCTGATTCCTGATTTTGGCTCAGGTCATGATGTCAGAGGTTGTGAGATCGAGCCCTGGTTAGTGCAGGCTCCATGCTTAGTACGGAGTCTGCTTATCCCTCCATGCTTAGTACAGAGTCTGCTTATCCCTCTCCCTCCCCTGCTTGTACTCGTGCTCTCTCTCTCAAATAAAATTTTTAAAAAATCTTTAAAATGCAATTTTAGTTTTTCTACTATGTATAATAAATCAAACTATATTAACCAATCAAGCATCCATCTGGGATCTGCTGTGATGAAATTCAATCCTAAGAAGTAATCAAAATTTGTTATTTTTATGTGAATTAGCATCTGCTCTTAAAAAAATTTCCCTTAGCCTTAAGTTGGTTACACATTTCTGCTATACTCTTATTTATACTATCAAATTTTGTAAGAAAATCTTTTTATTTCCCAGAATAGAAAGGCAAACTGCAGGCATCCACAATTCAAGTTATCATAATCAGATTATTTCTATTGCCTTTGCATTTAAAACTAACTGGACCCTATTAATTTTCCTTCCTCTTGTACGAGAATATTTTAGTAAGTGACTTTCATAGTACCTAATTTCTTTATATTTTCATTTTTTCCTGGAGGAGAATTTAGTACTATTTTTAAGTATATTTTTCTTGTCCATTATTGTGTTATTATAATCATGTGTCTCAAAGAGACACTTGTGTTGTATTAATATCTAAGACTTTGAGCTTCTTTTTTAAGAAACAAAATTTTGGCCACATAGGTTTTCACTAAGAAATTTTTCCAAATACCACACATTTTAGAATGACTTGTTAATGAATATATTTCCAGAGTAAAAAAAAAGAGTTTTCTGTATATTTTTATTATAAATGAAAGGGAAAACAGGGCAACTCATTTTTGAAAGGAAGATTATAATTTTTCACCAAACTTTCATTCTCATAGCGGAAAGTATACACTAATTTTATGTCACAGATGAGATAAGAGCAGATGAGATAAGAGCTTCGGTTTTATATTCAATATTTGTTAGATTACTCTAGCCCCTATCAGGAAGATCTGAAAATTTAATAAAGAAGATATATTTCATTTTGGATAAGTAGCTGTGAGTGTGAAGATTAAAGGCATTGGCAGTGCCACAAATGAAGTTCTTTATCTTCTGTAATAGCACAATGCAGCATTGGTATTGTGACTGCTGTAAAGTCTCATAGAATAAGCCTTAATGTGTACTACATGGTTCACTTCCAGACCCAGAAAGCTACTGGGTACCCTTCTGGTCATTTCTTGTGACATAGCAAACTACCCTCAAAAGTTCATGACTTACCACAATCATTTTATCATCTATTATTCTTTTACGGGTTGAGAGTTCAGGAAGGGCCTGTCTGAGAAATTCTCCTGTGCCATGTGACATAGACAGAAGTCACTGTATTCAGCTGCTGGCTGGGCTGCTCCAGACAAATGAAGCCAAGCCAGCTTCATTTACATTTCTGGAATCTTGGTGGTAATGATCAGAAGAGTGGGCTGAGCTGGACAGTTGGCTGAAGCATCCACATGTGGCCTCTCCAATGTGGTGGTGGTCTCAGAATAGTCAGGCATCTTACTTAGCAGGTTAAGGTTCTCCATGAAGAAATGTCCCCAAGCCCTGGACAGAAAGTATCAAGCTTCTTCTGACTTAGCCTTAGGATTCCCAGAAGGTTACTTCCATTGCATTTATTGGTTAAGCAGGTCACTAAAGCCACACCAAATTCAAGGGAAATGAATTTAAACTCCACTTCTCAATAACACAAGTAGAAAAACTATATGCAGACATATTTAATCTACCACAGGTAACCACTTAGATGTCATTCTTTGCCCAACCTAATAAGTGACTGGAGATTATATATATATATAGAGAGAGAGAGAGAGAGAGAGATACACACATGTATAACAAAGTAAATCTTTCAAATCAGTATGATTTAAAGTAGCCCCTACTTTCCCAAACATAACTCCCTCACTGAGTCCAGGCCTGGAAAATAAGTTGAATTAAATAATAAAATATAGAAAGCGTGATTATCCCCAAACTAATCATCTATGTTAAAAGCATATACATCATCACCACCATCACTGCCCATTTTTTTTTCTTCCTCTTCTTTTGGCCTTTTCTAGCTGCTTAGCACATCTGTTAGATACTGCTAAGGAAGACAATGAGGAGATACTACAACCAATTTATTAGAAGGGCTAAAATCCAAGAAAACTTATAATATCAATTGCTGGCAAGGATATATAGCAGCAGAAACTCTCATTCATTAGTGGTGGAAATGTAAAATGGGAAAATCACTTTGGAAGACAGTTTGGTGCATCATTATAATGCTAAAATTAATCTAACCATATGCTTTGTCAATTGCTGGATTTAACATGATGATTTGAAAACTATGTGTGTAAAAAAATATATATGAATGCATGTTTATAGTAGCTTTATTTGTAATCACCAAAATGTGGAAGCACCCAAGATGTCTTTCAAAAGGTAATGGATAAACAAATGGTAGTGCATCCACACAATGGAATACTCTTCAGAGGTTAAAAAAAAAAAAAAAAAAGAATTATCAACCCACACAACAAATGGATGGATCTTAAATGCACATTACTAAGTGAAAAAAACTAGTCCGAACAAACCAAAAGAGACTCTAACGTCATAAAACAAACTGAGCAGGGGGAGAGGGGCTGGAAGAGGGTGGCGGGGTTACATTATATGTTTAAATAAAAATAAAATTTCAAAAAAACTAGTCTGAAAAGACTACATACTATAATGACTCAATTTACATGACACTTGGAAAGAAAATCTGTGGTTGCCAACGGTTTGGAGAAGGAGAAAGGTTGAATAAACAAAACACCAAAACACGGGAGTTTCACGGGTGCTGTGAAACTATTGTGGGTAATATTGAGGTGATAAACATAATGCACTATTCATTTCTCAAAACCCACAGAACTTTATGGCATAAAGAGTAAACATTAATGTATGAATTTTTAAAAAATTAGGAGGTCAGGGGATCCCAGTATGGAATACAGATCATGACAAGAGAATCTAATTGTATTACAAATATATAACCTGAATTCAGGGGGTGGGGTTAAATGGTGGCAATCAAAGTAACTTTGGAAATTACCAATGAAAAAAGGAATAGTACCTAAGCACTGTATTCTAGGTGATAAAGCTGTTTTTCCTGAGGTACAGGTTAACAATTCTGAAATTGTTATACATGGATAACAGATGGTGGGAACTCACTGTGGGAGTACAAAGTTACAGATAAGCAAGGAGGCTAGAATGATCCATGCGGAGACAGATTAGAGTCTGAGACATCAATATGAACTTGTGTTCAGTTTAATATGGATGCAGATGGATATATAAATAATTATAGATATATGTGTGTACAGAGGTGAGCATCTATCCAGGTATTACCAAGCTCTGTCCACTGGCTGAAAAGGTGAGACCACCATCCTGGTAGCAATGGGTACCCCCTAATACCCAGAACGTGGCTTCAAATTTCATTCTACAATGAGAAGAACCAGAGCCCTTCAGAAAAATGACTGATTCTAGTGATGATGGGAATGGCACTTAACCTTCATGGTTTCCCTCTCAAAAACCCATAATCCCAGCCTAATCATGAGAAAACATCAGGCAAACCCAAATTGAAGGACACTCTCCAAAATGGCTTACCAGTATTCATCAAATCGTCAAGGTCATCAAAAATAAGTGAAGTCTGAGAAACTGTTACCATCTAAAGGAGGACATATTAGCTAAATTTAATGTAGAGCCCAGGACAGAAAATGGATACCATGTAAAACCAAAGAAAAATGAATGAGGTGTGGCCTTTAGTTTAAAAAGAAATGTTGCTGGAGGAAATAAATAAGACAATTACTCTATAAAGGAAGTTCACAAACCTACATTGACAGAAAAATTTAGGTATGGCCAGCAAATTGTTTAACCATTGAACATTTTTGTGATTTACTGCTAAAATGAAAGAACATGATAATTTGAAGGAAAAACGTCTAAATATAGTTTTATCTGCCTGTATTGAAATGAAATAGAAAAAAGAACACTCTCTGAAGAGGACAAAGGGTTCTAAAAGGCAAGGGGAGGACACAAAGGCACAGTGGCAGACTCAGGGAGAAAACCAGGACAGCCTCATGCACAAGGAGACCAGAAGGAGAGATGAAGATGAGAGTCAACAAAAAGATGTTGAAGAGGTTATAGGTTACTGAAAACCAGGGTGGGCCTTAATATTACCTGTCTATCTGACCCGGGAAGCAGATGATGTCTAAGTCATGAAGGGCTGAAAAGAGGCACGCCCACCCAAAACAATACAGTAAAAGGAAAGAGACTTAGTAAATAACTCTTAACCTCTGAAAGCAGAGAGAGAGAGATTGAGGCTGAAAGTAAAATACATATTGTGGTAAGAATAATGACACCCCAGAGATGCCCATGCCCCCACTCCCCAGAACCTATGAATATGTGACAACATAGGAAAATTAGGTCATACATGGAATTAAAATTGCTAGTCATCTGAATTTTAAACAGGACATTACCCTGGATTATCCAGGTTGACCTCATATAATCATAAGTGTCCTTAAGTGGGGAAGAGGGAGGCAGAAGAACCCGAACAAGAGAGATGGTAAATTAGTGTACCCAGGCTACCATCACAGAATACCACAACCTGGGTGGCTTAAATAACAGTTCTGGAGGCTGAAGTTCAAGATCAAGGTGCCAGCAGGACTGGTGTCTGGTGAGAACTTTCTCTCTGGGCTGCAGATAGCCGGCTTCTGCTGTCTACTCACATGGCCTTTCTCCTTGCATTTGAGTAGAGAGAGGTTGAGAGAGAAAGAAAGAGAGAGAGAGAGAGAAAGTGGAAGCAAGCTCTGTGATTTTTTTTTCCCCTGGTGGGTACACTAATCTTACCAGATCAAGGCCCTACCATTACAACCTCATTTAACCTTAATTACTTCCTTAGAGGCTCTATCCCTAAATATGGTCATATTGGAGGCTGGGTCTTCAACATATGAATTTTGGGGTGGCATAAACATTCATCCATAACAGATGGGACCCTGGGGAAGACTTGATTGGTCTTGCTAGCTTTGAAGATGCAAAGGGGCCATGAATGAAGGAATGCAAGCAGCCTATAAGAAGTAGGAAAAGGCGAAAGAAAAAAGAAAAAAAACAAGATTCTCCCTTGAAGCCTCCAAAAAAAAATGCAGCCCTGCTGACTCCTTAGTTTCAACCCAGTGAGACTGATTTCAGACTTCTGACCTCCAGAACTGTAAGACAAGGCTTTTGTGTTGTGTTAAGGCACTAAGTGATGGTTATTTGTTACAGCAGCAATAGGAAACTAATACAATTATGAAAAATGGAAGGGAGTCTTGAAAGAGAAAAATAAAAGCATTTAATTTGCAAACAGTTGTTCAAGGATGACAAAAACAATACTGAGACTTACAGATATGTCATAAAAGAAAATGACTGTCCATAACACATAATGCTTGATAACCCTTTCAAGTTCATAACAAACATGCTCCATGTATTATTCAGAATATCAGCCCTCCTCCTGTTTTGTTACTGTCGATTGGGCAGATGTGGACTTCAGTAACTAGCATAGCGCCTGATAAAGAGTAGAAGCTCAACAAAGAATACACCCATTATATAAACTAAATAACAAAGCTCACTATCACATATGGCTTGTGAGATTGGGTACATTCGTAAAGGAAGGACGAGAGGAGGGAGCTGAAATTAATGGGAATAAAAATAGAAGTCAAATTGAAATCCAAGTGAAAATGCTAATGCATTCCTAGTGAGACATTTTTAACCATTGACAAAGCTTCCAAGTTTCAGATGGGTCTTCACAACATCTTGCAAAAATGCATGGCAAAGAGACAACTGAACACCCACCAGCTAAAGCAGGGCTATGATTGTTCTGGCAAACACATAACCCAGAGTAAATATTGTCTTGCATGAAGATGTGAGGAGGTGGATTAGGCATTGTAATTACCACTTGCTGGGTATTCTTTTTAAAGATTTAATCATTTAGATGAGACTCAGCATCACTAAAAAAGAAGTCAATATTTCTGTGAGCCTGGGAGTGAACCGTACTGATATTTTTCTTCTGTTTAGCTGTTACGTGTACCTACCAAAAGTCAACTTCACCTGCTAGTTATTTACTCAAGACAGTACAGATAACGAATCATGAGCAGTAACTTCTTTCATTTCATTTTCTTGAACACACTGTGTTTTCATATATTATTGATCAAACAAGTGATATTTAAATAGGGTTGCAATTTGTAAAATTACACAGTAATCTTGCTATATTATCTTAATTAATAACTAGCACTCAACCACTGTCCTTTGTGGTATATCGGAAATATTCACATGCAGATACATAATAGCAGACTCTGAGAGCAGCTTTCAGAGAATGACTTCTGTTCATCTTCTCCTTGTCACCTGGCATCTACTGACATCAATTCTTTTAATCTGAGTTCCTGACATTAAGCATTTGTAGAACAACACCCTGAGATGCTGATTAACATATCCTGTCTTTGAGGTAGTACCCCTAAATTTCAGCATACAGAAGATTACCTGGAATGCTGGATGCCTGGGCCCAGAAAGATTCTAATTATTTAGGTCTACTGTGGGGTCCAGGAACCTAAATTTTTAACAAGCATTATGGGAGACTGTGATCCACAGGACTGGATCTGTGGAACCAGATCCATTTTGCAATCATAGGAAAGTCTGTACAATGATCTTTGTACTTTACAATTAATTTATATTTATTTTTTATATTTAAATTTATATTTAAATTTTATAATTTATAGTATTATTACTCAAATTCCTTTCTTCTTTCTTTAAAATTTCCAAGCCCTTATGTAGTTAACTCTTTTAGTCCTCACAACAATCTTGTGATTTAGGTATGATTATTATCCCCACTTTGACGAAGAGGAAAATGGTTAAGTCACTTGCTGTATTAGTCTATTCGGACTACCATATCAAAATACCATAAACTGGGTGGCTTAAACAACAGAAATTTATTTTCTCAGAGTTTTGGACGCTAGAAGCCTGTGATCAGGGTGCCAACTCAATCAGGATCTGGGGAGAGCTCTCTTCCTGACTTGCTTTCTTAGTGTTACTGTGTGCTCCCTCCCTATGGCCTTCTCTCAAGTGGGTTCAGAAAGAGAGAAAGATCTCTCTCTCCCTGTTCTAATAAGGCCACCCATCTTATGAGGACCCTGTCCTTATAATCTCATTTAACCTTAATTATATCCTAAAAGTCCTAACCCCAAATAAGTCATATAGGGTTTCAACATATGAATTTTCAAATTTTGGAGTGGGAAAGTGAGAAAGATTTTAGTCCACAGCACTTGCCTATTACAACAAGTAAGTGGAATCTAGAGCTTTCATGCAAATTGGCCTGATTTCATAGCCCACACCATTTCTCCCTTATCTTGCCACTCTTCCCCTCCATTCTGGGCCACTGATAAGAAATCATGACTGACTTCACAGTGATGGGGCATCGGGGCTGACTAGGATGAACAGTCAGACCTCAATTACATTGACTTTCATATACATTATTTCATTAAGCTTTGAAGACTATATTGTATTTGTTGGTTACGACTGCTTTATTCCTGCTAATTTATCCCTAGTGAAGTATGTGTTCTCATGGAGACCATTTAGACTTCAAAATGTTATGAAAGGGTAGGCATGCATTGGAGAGAGGTTTACACTGAGAGTTGAGGCCCATATAGGGAGGGAGATAAGAAAAAGTGCTGAGGGATACAGGGGAGGGAGATTATTATCACTGACTCTACTATTCCTCCTATGGAAAATAATAATTATTAATTTTATCTCCTAATATATGGCCAGCACTCTATAATATTCATTCATTCATTCATTCATTCACTTAAAAGAGAGAGAGAAAGC
Source organism: Taxidea taxus jeffersonii (assembly GCA_003697995.1). Taxonomy (NCBI): domain Eukaryota; kingdom Metazoa; phylum Chordata; class Mammalia; order Carnivora; family Mustelidae; genus Taxidea; species Taxidea taxus. The sequence goes on along the minus strand of RCUC01148791.1, from coordinate 8,935 downwards.
ATGGGCGGAGGGATGGAGCAGACACCCCACTAAGCAGAGAGCCAGGCACAGGGTTCAATCTCAGGACCCAGGTATCATGACCTGAGCAGAAACCAAAAGTCAGAAACTGAGCCACCCGTGTGTGTGTGTGTGAGTGTGTGTGTGTGTGTGTGTGTGTATGTATATACATATGAATGATATCCTTCATAAACATCTTGAATATTTTATAGATAATTAGGGCTCAGGAAGATCAGTTAAATTATCCAAGTCATAAGATACTAAATGTGGTACCAGGAATTATGGCAAACTATGTAGAAGTAAGGCATGATTTTTCACATTTAGGAATTTACCAAGGAAATTTTGGAAATTTAAAACTCAAACTTCACATAGAGCTCCTTTACTCAAAAACTTAACTACATAAGAGGTAACTCAGAGGCAAGCCATTTACCAATAAATCAAATGCAGAAAAGGTATTCTTCTTATACTTCACTGAAAATTCTGTGAGTGACAAAAATCATTTCCTCCCCAAAATAATCACATAGTGTGAATTTAAGTATGACACCTTATCCTTTAAAGAGTATGTCTAAGCAACATTACAGAAGGAAAATTTTGGTTACTGAAATATATACTCTAATGGGAGAAAATTCTCTTCCTCAAAGAAAATGACAAAAATTTTCTATAATAAATTTTCTGATAAGCATAGACCTCTATAGTCCTGAGGTTGAATAGTCTCATTTTTACATATCTGACATTCATAAATTCAATAAGAGCTCATACTTTCTCAACATCAACACCACGACATTTGACTTCCCAATTATTTATTAATCAGAAATATCAAAAGCATAACTGTGCTATTCAGAGAAAGAAAGGGGGGGGGAAGAAAGGAGGAAGGAAAAATAAAAAAAGAGTAGAATAAGAAAAGGGCCATAGTAGTTTAGTTCATAAAGGGAGGCAGAGCTGTATATATTTCTGAGTCCATTCTCTCAAGGGCCCAGCATGGCCATAAGGCCAGGATCAGACACACATCGAAAACCAAATTCCTATTCTGGTGTTTTTTTCCCATTGCACCACAGATTAAAATGCAAGAAAACCATATCCTCTATTTATTAAATACAAACATAAGAAACAAATGCATGGCTTGTATCTATTCCCAAAATGATCTTTATATAATTAGCATTCATTTTTAAAAATGATTTTATTTAGGATAGAAGGTTGGGTAAAGTCGATAATAAAACTGATAGTATCTTTCACACTTGGCATTCACAGGAGAATCTTTCTGATTCTCTTGCTCTGTGTAATAGATCCTGGCCCTCACTTTCTATGCAACATAAATAAGGGACTAGAATGGCATGATGGACAAATGTTAAGTCAGGTTTGGTAATACAGAAAGGTTGAAAGTGAGAAGCGACAGAAGTGTTCCAGATTATCTAATCCCAAATTTAGTAGTTAAAAGCCAACAGCAAAATTTATTCTGCTTGAGTCTGCAATTGTGCAGAACTTGAAGGGGACAGCTCACCCCCATTTTACTTGGCACCAGCTAAGACAATATCAGGTGTGGAGGCTGGGGTTATCTGAAGCCCCAAACTGGAAGGACTGGGATGGTTGGAATCCTTGAGCATCTCTACCTCTGTGTAGTTTCTCCCCATGATCTCTCCTGGATTGTTGCTTCAGCATAGCTGGAAGTCTTAAATGTTGGCACAGCATGCTCAAGGCATGTGTCCCAGAGAGCAAGCCGGTGGAAGCCGTATCACTTTTTATTACTTAGTAGGTCACATCGATGCTCTGCTTCTGTTGTGTTTATAAGCCTTCCCAGTTTTAGGGGAGAGAATATGGACCTCACCTCTATATGGAGAAGTATCAAATGTACATTGTAGAAGAACATATGGGCTAGGTATACCGATGGCCCCATCTTTAGAAACTATAACCTGCACAGATAACATTTCAGCAACTCTTAGGAAACTAGGACAAAGGCACCGTGAGAGGTTGTCAAATCGGGGAACTGCCCATTTCCTGCTCACAAAAAGGAATTAAAGCAGACATAATGCTTCACAGTTCCTTTCTTGAGAAGCATCCGCACCCCCTTCTCCAATTCTCTCACCAGTGTCCACTGCTCCGTCAGCTCCCTCTTGACAGCAGTGAGCCCCTGACAGTGCCATTTGTGGGCCCAATTAAGCCACAGCCCCAGATAATGGTGAGCATGGGTACCTGCTCAGCCAGAGCCAATAAAAATCCACTCCTTCATACTACAATGTGGAAAAGCATTTCATAATTGGGAGAAAGCAAAGAAGAGGAGGGCAATGAGGAAAGGCACCTGACAGAGGAGCAAAAGCAAATAAGAGAGAGCAGATGAAGAGAAGGGAATAAGAGGGCACACTGCCTCTGGTTCTTGCCCACTCCTGAGCCCCAGGCCCTCCTGAAGCTCAGTATACCACCACTGTATTCTTACACTAAATTTTCTTTTTTGTTTAAGCTACTAGACACTTGGCAAGACACAGCGATGTCAATTTAAATATATACAATCTTGTGTCAAAGATTAGTTGGGTAGATGGACCATGCCTGAAAGGGGCTGGCCACCTTCTAAGTTTCTCTGGATCCAGAAGGAGGTCTAATTTATACACAAATCAAGTCTGTAATAGGCTTTCTTTCTTTAGAACATGGGCCTCCCTCCACAAACCTGGCCCATCAGAGGCTCACATTTTCTTCCTGTGCCTTAGGGCCTCTTATAGGACAGAACAGACAGGTAAACACTGACCACAGTAAGTGAAGGGGTCAGAGTTCTTAAGAAATCCATTTGTTACTACATATCACAGATCAAACAAGGCGCTGGTAACTGTTGAGGAAGAGGAAAGCTGATACCAAGCCCAGTTCACCCTGTCTACAGTGATCTGATTCTTTAATCCTCTAAGACCAGTCAAGAAACATCACTGTTCACCTAAAGAAGCTGAAGGAAGCCGAGGTGAAAGGTAGCACTGGTGTTACGCCAGGAGATTCATCCTATTACAAAAACCTCGACTGGAGGCCTGTATTTATAAAATGTTCCATCTCTTGGAATTGTTTTCTCTTGATATTTTGACTTGGGAAAAAAATTGCAGACACAAGCGAAGTCAATCAGGTTATTTCTAAGCTGTTCAGAGGAACCTTTGGGCATTTGAACTAAATTTAAAATGTTGATGCATCATTATCGGGGTCAATCCAAAACTTAAAAATACTCAACAAGGCAGAATTTTACCTAAATTTTATAAATGTAAATGTTTAAATATACAAATTCATAAAATAAATCTAGAGATATATGGAAGTATAATCATATAACACACATATAGCCTGATTCCCAGATTAGTTAAGCAAGTTGGACTGTGTGAGGGAAAAATCACATGGCCCTAGATTTTGCAAACAAGACAACTGAACATTCTTTCACAGAAAATACACTCAGTACATTTTTAGATCTCTAAAAAGGCTTATTAGATGTCACAATCTTGTATGAAAGCAAGGCCTCATCTTTCTAATTTGATTTTTTTCATCTACTTACTTTAAGCTCTTCCCATTTGTTTTTCCTTTTGTTAATGAGAAACTAGGATAATTTATGTGGGGAATAATAAATAATTAGGGGAAAAAGAGATCAGTGGTGCTTACTCACCACCATCCTGCCCCTGTGGCCCTTTAAACTTCTGACAGAGGAATTACTACCCTCTTAGATGCACCCCACACCACCCATACTCTCAGGTACACTCTGCCATTTACAGAGCCAAACTTCTGTCTCATGATATCTGCAAAGGAAAAACAAAATGCCAAGTTGCTGATGTCCAGCTCAAAGAAAAACAGCGTGGGTCATCAAAGTCATGCTGCCTAAGGGTCTGTGATGGTCACAAACAAGCACATGGAATGGCCAGAACAGGGCACTCTCCAGGGCAGGGAGGGGTGACTCAGAAGAATAAGGCTCCCTTGGCCTGAGCATACAGGAGAGGCAGGCAATCCATCCACAAACAAGGACGAAACAGCCGCAGCATCACACCTGAGTGATTAACATCAATACCTCCAGCCCATGGAGGGGTGGCTCAGCTTAATCTTCCAGGGTTGCCATCCTCCTATGACTCCCAGTTACTCCCCGTGCTCCCAGTGCCCATGTCCCTGGCACATCAATACAGCAGTTATGCAACAAATGTTGAGCATTCTCTATACAGCAGCAATCAAAACAAAACAAACAAACAAACAAACAAAAAAACAATGCCGCCCCTAGGGAAGTTATACACCAGTAAGGAAAGAAACAATAGATAAAAGCAGGTAGTAGGAAAGTCAGAACAAGCCATACTGCATTGTGGTCAGGGCATACATTAACCTCCAAGGGGCCTGGGACAGATAACCCCCAGGGAGGCCATTGTGCAGACAGGAAATAAGATGAGGGGCCAAAGATGGAGTCTCTATTGTCAGCACTCCTACCCTTTAAGTTTCCCACCTTCTTATTGTCACTTGAGTAGTTGATCCAATGGTTCTCAATTTTAGCATGCACCAGAATCATCTGACTTATTAAAAACACAGATCACTGGAACCACTCCCAGAATTTCTAATTTAGGAGGTCTGGGGTACAGCCCCAAATTTTACATTGATAACAAATTCCCAGGTCCTGCTGAGGCTGCTGGTCCTGGGCTCACACTTGGAGAATCACTGGTTTAATCTCTCAAGAATGTTCCCCTACTCATTCATTCATACTGATGCAAATGCCACACTTCATTCTTTTTTTTTTTCTCAAGGTTTTGTTTATTTATTTATTTGTCAGAGAGAGAGAGAGCACAAGCAGGCCAAGTGGCAGGCAGAGGCAGAGAGAGAAGCAGGCTCCCTGCCCAGCAAGGAGCAGGACCCTGGGATCATGACCAGAGCAGAAGGCAGTGGCTTAACTGAGCCACCCAGGTGTCCTGCCACTCTTCATTCTTAAGTGCTGTGTCTTTCATGAAGTCTTCCCTTAAGCCAAAAATAATTTCTCTCTCCTCTGGGCTTCTGTAGCTAGCCAGAGTTCTCTCAGACCTTCACCTCCTTTTGCATTAGAGCTAATCTGTAAATGAATATTCCTTAAGAGTAATGATAGTGAGTCACTTATGTTTGCATCTCCCATAGTGCATGTCGAAGATATTTAGTAAATATCTTAATTGAATTAAAGATGCAGATCATGATCTCAAGAAATTTAAAACATTTCAGAACAAGAGAATGGAGAATCTTCCTTCAAATGAGAAAAATGGTCTGAAAGATTAAGAAACATGGACTTTTTCCAATATTTTTTTTATTTGCTCCCAAATATTGCTAAAATCCTCTTTATTCCAAAAGTAAATTCCCTCTCAGTTTTTTTTTTTTTTTCCTGAACTCAAATAATTAATGAGAGATCAGGCTAATATACAGAATGTAACAGCTATGGGCCTTACTGGTTTGAGTAATTACTTCAAGAAATATCATATCTTAAAATATTTCCAGCCAGTGCATCCTTTTTATTAGCACTCTATAAATTTGCTGTCACTGTGATATCTGCAGGGAATGCCTGTAAATTAAAAAATCAAATAACGAAAATAACATTGCCACATTTTTTTTTCCAGCAATCTGTTCTGAAGGATCTGAGTAGATGCAGTTGAAATATGGACTTGGAGCACAAGTGATTAGAACTTAGAGGGAAAACACTGTTATGTCTACTTGCTTTCTTTTGCATTTTTTTGTTATTCTCCTAATCTTGTCTGAGGTAACTTCAGGGATGAGTTCTATTATGTGGTGATATCTTCCTTTATACAACAAAGTTTAGAAGTCAATCAGACCAGTAAATAAACTCATAATGCCTAGCCCCGTGATGTAGATGAACCAAGAAACATTTTAGCTAACTCATTTGGGGGTGATTTCTTTGTGTGAAAATTCAGAAATGGGAGCAAATATAAACACTCACCACCTAAACTAGGCAATGATGCAATTTTAAAGCCCTCAGATCAGGGTGCCTGGGTGGCTCAGTGGGTTAAGCCTCTGCCTTTGGCTCAGGTCCTGATTTCAGGGTCCTGGGAACCAGCCCCACATCAGGCTCTCTGCTCAGCAGGGAGCCTGCTTCCTCCCCATCCCCACGCCTCTCTCTCTGCCTACTTGTTATCTCTGCCTGTCAAATAAATAAATTTTAAAAATCTAAAAAAAAATTTTTAAAAAGTGTAAAGCCCTCAGATCAGGGAGAAGTTGTAAAGTTCCACACTGCTGTGTAATTCTTGTTATGGGGAACACCCATCGACCATGACATATTATCTACCATAAGATTTTTGCATTCTTCTATCTTGCCCTACGGGAGGAAGTCTTCTTGGTTGCATCAGTTAGCTCTTGTCTTATGGTATTTGAGGAATAAGCATGCTTTTCTTCCTCTCCATTGGGAAAGTTCTCTCTCACTATGTTCCTGATGCACAGGTCTTAATGATAAGCAAGTCCTTTGTAATTGCATGGTACATATATTCTATGGGGGAAGCAAAGTAAACTTTCTTTCTTGAACAGGGAGATCTTTACTCAAAGGATCTGGAAAATTTACCTAACCATTCATCAAAGAGAAATAATGTCTTTTCTAGAAGAAGACACAAGGGAGAAACAGAAATAATGGGAAAAATTCTGTGCACTACTACAACCCAGGTCTAGGGATGCTATCTGCTTCTATTGGTGCCTAGAGAAGTCTTCAAAATTTTAGAAAGCCTCTGAACTGAATGGTGCTGTTGCCTATGATTCTACAGGAAGAGGTGACAGCTGCATTTATAAGCAACCATTTCTACTTAGTTACCCAGGTAAAGAGAGTCCAGATGTTGAGTTTGTAAAATACTCAATAGGGGGGAAAAGGTGCAATGTGGGACCCACTGATAAAGGAAAATGCCTCAATTCTGACAAGAGCAGTTAGCCATCTTCCCTTAGCACCATGACTGACTCCCGAGGAAACCGGTCATTTTCTTCCTTATACGAAAATGTTCTAATACTGTATTAGAAGTTTAAAAAACAAAAAAATTCCAGGCTTGACCCTACAGCTACTTCTATGCACACCATTTCTATTCTTTCATTCAGATTAAAACTCATCAGGTGAGTGGCACTACCTAAGTCCTCTTTGCTTTTCTGCCTTATTTGTCCCAGGTCTTAAGTAAAATTGTGTATTACTGATTCTCAGTTTTCATCTCCAGGCCCACACATTTCCTCTGCACCTTAGTTTCCCATAGGCAACATTATCACTACATGAATGCTGGCTAGGTACCTATAACTTAACATGCTCAAAACAGAAGTTCCCACCCTGTGTACACTTAAGTCTGAGCTTTCCTAGTCTTTTCCACTAAAGAAAATAGTACTCCCTATCTCCCAGTTATTAAAGTCAAACACTTGGTAATTAACCCATTCCCTCAGCCCTCACTGCCAAAGAAGAAGCTGGATCTTTCTCAGATTTGGCAGTGACAGAACTTGCATGCTATCTTGGCGTTTTGGATCTGGGGGTCTCCCTGAATCTATAATGTGACTACAGTCTATTTCCTACAGAGCATGAAGCATCATAGTTTCAACACTTAAATCAGGCCACTCCTCTATTCAGAATTCTTTAATTCATTCCTATTAGTCTTACAGCAAAACCCAAATTCCTAATCGCAGCCTATAAGTATTTACATGCTCTGACTCTCGCTTGCCTGTCAGACTTACCTCTTACCTGTCTCCCTCTTACTCAGAATGCTTAAGACACACTGGCTCCTTTCTGTTCTTTGAATGAACATGCCATACACTTTCTCATTAGTTAAGGCCTCTGTCATGTCCTCCGCCTTGGGTCCCCTTCCCTGTTCTTCACATGACAGACAGTCTACTGTCCCGCTCTCTCTGACACCACATCATAATAGCCTCTTCTACAGCAGCTCAGTGGGTTTTCATCAAGACACACACACTGCTCTCAACGCTGTTCCATCTCCCACAACCACCCACATCTATGATTTAAAATCTTTGTGAATCTTCTCGTTGCTTTGTTGGCTTACTTCTCTCTCTGGTACACAGCAGCTCCAGTGCCTAGCACAGATTCTGATACATAATGAGATTTTAATTAACATTTACTACATAAATGAATAAAAGCTGAGCTTGTCCTGACCAAATATGAAAAAATGAAGCCAGCTCCACCTCATAAGTCCTGCATTAGGCTACCATACATTCCCAGTGAATTAACTCATTTTTAAGACTAATTGACCAACATAAGTCATTCTTGCACTTTAATGGTGGGGAAGGACAGGGAAGATTTTTTTATGTATGTGCAATTAACATTTTGGAGTTGGAAACTTAGTTTATCCTGATGTGAAAAGTATCACAGATGATCCCCAAGAGCACATTTTTTTAAATTTTTTTAAAGGATATGCCACTCATGTTTAAGAGCCAGTGCATATTAATATTTTAGGAGATCATGGGTTCTTTGACAGTCTGAAGCAAGTTTGGATGGAAACATCTGGAAAAAATTCATATATAGAAAAAATTTACAGACAGTTTGAGTGAAATCTATCTATTACACACTCTGAAGACTCCGGGTCCTAAAAAAGTAAATCTTCTATTTACTACATGAAAAACAAGACTCCATTGTCTCCCATTGTAAATCTTGAATCATTGTTGGTTTTGTTTATAATTCCTCCTTAAGCAATCTAAACTTCCCCATTGACTTAAAAACTGAGGAGAAAGAATAAGTAAATTGGGAGGAGTGAAAGCAAGTAATACATTTACTGGACACTAATGTGTGTCCAGCTGTGGTGTAAAGCCCCGACAGATGGGTTTTCTGGTTTTTTTGTAATGGAAGTACCTGACTTAGGCTTCAATTGCCAGGCATCCACTTCAAAAACAGCTCCCTCTCAAATAAACACATTGCCAGCCACACAGCAGAGAAAGAACCAGGCTACACCATTCCCCTCCTCCCCAGGCTCCTTTGTTTTAGTGATCTTGGTTGGTTTCAATAACTGACCTGTTTGGG
>RCUC01148790.1:0-44554 GCA_003697995.1 Taxidea taxus jeffersonii | reverse complement strand
TTGATTTCCACTTCCTGACCACCCTATGCCTGGGCAATCTGCCTTTTAGCCATGTTGCTCTAATAACAGTGCCTTACTTAGCACAGATCACCAAGGAAAATACAAGATACTAGAGAAATAATTTGAAACCAACGTTAAATAGAATAGAGTTAGGCCTTTTCAGTGGAATTCTCACAAGAATTAAACACCACCCAATTCTCACAATTGTGTGTTGTTGATTTAGAAGGAGGAAAAAAAATGTTCTTAATTGTTTTTCAGAGAAAGGAAGAAACTTCAGGATGTAAATTACAAATCATGGGGGTTCTTTTTCCTCTTTCCTGGAATACTCTAATTTTTAGGGCATAATAACAGTATATGGTGTTCTAGAAACCATTTCGATTAATAATATATAAATCCATTTTGTGTGAAATGAAATATATCAAGTCTTAGAGTTCATATAGTAGTCCTTATTTATAAAAGTAGTTCCCAGGAATAGCAATGAATCAATTGAACTAATTCTTTCATTATTCTGAAGAAAGATAAGCAATAAAAATGTGGGGGAAAATACCTAGAATCCAGATATAATATGCCTATAATCTGTAGTCCTTGCAGTCAAGGACTATGACATACACTTTTCTAACTATGACAGAATGAAATTCAAGATTAATAACATGTTTTCATGAGTTTTAGGACTTTTTTACATGTTGCTGTTTCTGTCCACACCTTTGCTATGACTCACTTTCACTGGGATTCTGCTGACAATCCGTTTTAATGCATTCTTATCTTCCAAAGCGTATCATTAGTTCTGCCTCGACATATCCATATTAATGTCATCAATTAACCCCATGCTTGCCAGTTTCACAATATAAATGCTTTATAATTAGAATAATGACATTCAATCATAGTATAAGAATCAACTGAGCCTTCAGAAAACTGAGGGTGTGGTCTCTCTGTCTGGTCTCTCCAGGTTTCAGACAACTAAGGACATTTCTATTTCTACCTCATGGCAATGCAGGGTGACAACTGAGAGTGTCTGAAGAGTGAGTCTTGGTCGTTTTAGATAAATTTAAAGTGTTAAGGTTTACATATTGAGATACCACCTTACACCAGTTAGAATGGCAAACATTAACAAGACAGAGAACAACAAATGTTGTTTGAACAAATGTTGAGGATGTGGAGAAAGGAGAACCCTTTTACACTGTTGGTGGGAATGCAAGTCAGTGCAGCCACTCTGGAAAACAGTGTGGAGATTCCTTAAGAAATTAAAAATAGAGCTACCCTATGACCCTGCAATTGCACTAAGATAGAGATGTAGTGAAAAGAAGGGTCATATATACCCCAATGTTTATAGCAGCAATGGCCACAATCGCCAAACTGCAGAAAGAGACAAGATGCCCTTCAACAGAAGAATGCATAAAGAAGATGTGGTCCATATATACAATGGAATATTATTCAGCCATCAGAAAGGATGAATATCCAGCTTTCATATCAACATGGACGGGGCTGGAGGAGATTGTGCTGAGTGAAATAAGTCAAGCAGAGAAAGTCAATTATCATATGGTTTCACTTACTTGTGGAACATAAGGAATAACATGAAGGACATTAGGAGAAGGAAAGGAAAAGTGAAGTGGGAGAAATCGGAGGGCGAGACAAACCATGAGAGACTGTGGACCCTGAGAAACAAACTGAGGGTTTTGGAGGGGAAGGGGGTGAGGGGATGGGTGAGCCTGGTGGTGGGTATTAAGGAGGGCACATATTGCATGGAGCACTGGGTGTGGTACATAAACAATGAATCTTGGAACACTGAAAAAATAAAACTAAAAAATATATATAGAAAAAAATTAAGTGTCATGGTTTAATTCTACTAGAAGAAAGGTAGGGGGAAAGTTTGAATTGGGAGAGTGTTAAAAAGTCTTGGTTCACAGATTTCTTAGAGTGCCCCTTTTACAGGGTGTATTCTTAAGAAGAAGGACCTCTTTACAGTGTGTCTTCACCATCATATCACATAGCTAAGCAGGAAAGAGCTGAATGCTATTTGCAAGTACATAGAAAATGCCAGAGCCAGATAGCCAGGTTGCATGGAGGTTACCCTCTCTACCGCAAAATCACAAAGGGAACAAAGCACAGAGAGCCTGGGCTAGCTTTTAGTTTTAATGATCTAAAAATTGAGAGTTGAGAAATTGCCTTTTTCTTATATTTCACCAAGACTATATTCAGTTAAGAGCCTTAATTCTGTTAATTGTGGAACAATAATGCACCTTTCCATGCCTATTTCCTGACAAGTGAAGAAGCCTAGGCTAAAACTCCTCTATACCGTAATTAAGGCTGGAATACATCTTGTCCCTTGTCCAACACTGCTTACTTATACAATGTTATTCACACACCAAAGGGAATTCTAGTCACCATGAAAAACAACCCACAGGGACACTATAGAAATTTCCCAGAATTATTTGTTCCAAAGTAAATACATTTCCTTTGATTTTGACAGAACCATAAAACACAGAAGTGTATTGTGAAGTTCTGTTTAGCTGTGTGTTTACCAATACCCTGGAGGCTTTACTCTTTGAAACGCAGCAAGATTACATCATGCTGTTTCATCTCTCATCACTTGGCATGCATGTTATACCTAACAATCAAACATCAGCAGGAAAAAACAATGGACTAATTCATGAATCAGGATTCTGTTTTATACTCCATTTGTGAAGGATAACCATGACTTAGCTTAAATAAGACTTTATGTCTTGATTACCGGTTTTAAAGCATGAAAGTATTGACCAAGCCTGGGTCCCTGATGGAACACATGAAATACAGACTATTCATACTTTCTTTGCTGAAGGAGTATATAAGTGTTAACTCATGTAATGGGATAGGAAAAAACAACAGAAATACAGAAGACTGTCATTTCTCAATTTTATCACCATTCTTCTCATCCGTAATAACAATAACTATGTTCGCTGAGCTTTCTTTTCTCTTCCAGTTGAGAAGAGTTTCAAATGTTTGAGCTCCTGTAACTTTCTCTCCAAAATCAGACAGTCACTTCAGGGAAGCATTTTGTTTTCATTTTTGATGGCAAACTTGGGTTTTCACTTCATCTGATTATGGGTACAGTGGGATTATAAAAGAGTGTTAAATGCTCACAAACCACACAAGAAGTCCCATTACTTTATAGTGTGTGTGTGTGTGTGTGTGTGTGTGTGTGTGTGTGTGTGACTATCCTCTTATTCACTCAGTAAATATTGAAAACATCTAAACTGTGGCAGGCATTGACCTTCCAAGAAATAATACAGAAGGATCTTGTAGTTCTATGGTCTCCTTAACCCTGATTCATTCACATCCATTCCCATGGCTACATTTCAGCTTTACATCACCTGAAATTGGGTCAAATAAGTCTCCTAAAAGCAAACCACACCTTTCTATCTATGCCCTTGCCCTGGTCCTTTACACTTTTAAAGCTAGTCTTTGATATTGCTGATACCTTTAGTATCTCATCACTTGGGAGGCCTCCAAATATACCTGGATTCAGATACTAACTCACCTAAAGCCACATTTAATCTATGGCAGCAGGCTAGCCAGTACCCTTTCTATCCTTTCTAGCTTCCTTTGTCTCTTACTGCCTTCACCATGACAAAGTCAACTCAGTTCAACCCAACCAGATTCATGGAAGCATCAGTGGAATGGCATGGCCACAGACAAAGTACAGCCTTTGGAATCAGTCTGTGGTTTGTTTATGCCTTGGCCAGTGGTCAGCTGTGTCACTTTATTAAGTTGTTAATCTCCACAGACCTCAGTTTTTCCATCTGTATCATGGAAATAATACTTACTTCATCACACACTTCGCTATGAGGGATAGAGAATGGGCACTTTAATTATAATACATACCATGGATCCTGGGATGAATAAATAGTAACTAACATTATTTTCTCTATTTCTGGTTTAGGTCTGCTGAACCCTTCTGTAGAAAATTACATATTCATGTTACTGGGCGCCATTATAAATTTATGAACACCAATCTTAACTGGGCCCTCAAGGGTTTCTCATCTACTCCATTTCCGTTCTCCATAACAGCTGTTCCAAATCTTTACCACTTTCCTCGAGGGTCTGACCAGCTCCCAGCCTCCCCTGCTCTCAGCGGGTGGCTTAACCTCCCCTTCACTGAGATAACAGTTGCCCTTGAGCAAGTCTTCTTCTGTCCTGACTTGTCCAATCAGCCATGTCATCACACCTCCTCTCCCACTTCACTTCTATCTCAGGAAAAGAGGTAACCCAGCTCACTCAATCACTAACTAAATGACTAAGAAAGTATTTATTGAACGTGAACTGAGGATTCGTTAGGCCCTGAGCTGGCTGTCAGCCTGCCCTCAAACAGCTCTAGCCTCATGGAAGAGTCAGACCCACAAACAAACTAGACCCAAACAACAGGATATGTGCTACAACAGATGTGAAGACAGATACCAGCCAAGACTTGCAAGGTCAGCTATGACAGCTTCTTGTAGGAGGCTGTATCTGAGCTGAAAACTGAAGAAGAAAAGGAGTAACCAGGGCTTCAGACAAAGAAAGCAAGATATGTACCAATCATGGAAACATGGAAAAGTCAGATGTTATCCATGAGTCAAGTACCAAGGGAATGAGCAACTTCAACGTTTTTAAGTGTAATGAGACAAAAAATTCCCGTGCATTAAGGAGTAGAAACCAGTCAAGTGATTTCATAGTCTTTTACTCCCTTAAAAAATACTATCTAGGGCGCCTGGGTGGCTCAGTGGGTTAAAGCCTCTGCCTTCAGCTCAGGTCATGATCCCAGGGTGCTGGGATGGAGCCCTGCATCCGGCTCTCTGCTCAGCAGGGAGCCTGCTTCCCTTCCTCTCTCTCTGCCTGCCTCTCTGCCTACTTGTGATCTCTGTCTGTCAAATAAATAAATAAAATCTTTAAAAAAAATACTATCTAAACAACATTCAGATAGGACACAAACTGCACTGAGTCCTCTGCCTGAAGATAAGAAGATCTTCTATGAAAGTTCCCAGACCTCATAGTGGAGGTGGATGACAGAGGATTGCCGTATCCCATAGCACGTCCCTGAAGCTTTTCCAGGATGTCTTTCTAGTAAATCATGAAGGTCTCCAAACTTTTTTATGCTTTCCAAGGAAGAAACTGTGGGCCCACATTATCTATATTCCAATAGGTCCAAGGATCATTGTGACTTATAGTAAGAAATACGTATCAGGTCTTCATCCCATCTTCTGGCACAGAGCCCTTAAAACCATTGGAATTTCCTAAGTAATGAGAGCAATAAAATTAGGTGATTTTTGTTATGTTAATGAGATGATGTTTGGAAAGCACCTAAGGAGGAGGGCTGCTTGCCAGCAGAACCGACCAATATGACTGGGGGGGTTAGACCTTTCTGTCCCAACCCCCTGACCTCTGGGGAGTCAAAGGGAGCTGGAGGTTTAATCACTCACCAACGTCAATGATTTAATCAGTCATGCCTATGTAATGAAGCCTCTGTAAAAACTCAAAGGGAAGGAGTTTCAAGAGCTTCTGGGTTGGTGAAAATGTGGAGACATGGGGAGAGTGGTGCCCTGGGAGAGGGCATGGAAGTTCTTCACACTTCCCCACATCTTGCCTGATGTATCTCTTCCACCCAGTTGCTCCTAAATTATATCCTTTTATAATAAACTGGTAATCTAGTAAATAACTGTTTCTCTGAGTTCTGTAAGCCACTCTACCCAGAAAACCAAACCCAAAGAGGGAGTCATGGGAACCCCTGATTTATAGCTGGTCCATCGGCAGCACAGGTGACAACCTGGGCTTTCTAGCAATACCTGAAGTGGAGGCAGTCTTGCAGAACTGAGCCACTATTCTGTGGGATCTAGTGCTATCTCCAGGCAGGTAGTGTCAGAATTGAGTTGGGAGTAGGACTCCCAGCTGGTATCCAAGAATACACACAAGAATGTGTGTTCTTCATCCTCAAACACTTCATGCTGTTAACAACCTCCTTTGCTGTACTTTCATATTTCCCATGGTTTAGCATTACTGTCATTTTGAATTGTCTATGAAGGGTACACTGATCTTTTTCATGGTGAGGGCCTTCCAAAAAGAAATTGTACCCAAATTCATCTTTGTGTCTGAAACACCAAATACAACACTGAACACATATATACTGCTATGACATTTGTGCTTTTTTCCCCATAATGTTATGGAGGTCACTCCATATCATTGCATACCTCATTCTTCTTAATAGCTGCATAATATTCTATTGTAGGAGAAGTCTTAAAATTTCATTTCTGCTGATGAACACATCAGTTATTTCTAATTTTTATTTACTACCAATATTGCTATACTGAATATCTTTATAAATATGTCTTTGTGCAGGTGTGTGAATGTGTCTGTAGGATAAATTCCTAGAAATGGATCCATTTTAAATTTTTAATAAACACTGACAAACACTTCTCCAAAAATAAATATTTTATCGGTCCACATTTCCACCAAAAGTTGTTTGAGAGTACTGATTTCCATATCTTTACAAACTATCATAACTGTGTTTTAAATTCTTTGCCAGTTGGATATGTGAAAAATATATAACTGTGCCTTTAATCTGCATTTCATTGAATATAAAGAGGTCAAGAACCTTTCCATATGTTTAATGGGCATTTGTATTTGTTCTTTTATAAACTACCTGTTAGTTATTTTGCTTGTTAGTATATTTTGCTTGTTCTTTTTTTGCAGTGTTGACTTCTAATTAATTTTTTTGACTTCTAATTAATTTTTAAGAATTTTTTGAACTTTTCTAAATTTTCTTTTGCCATAGTGCTTGCAAATAGTTTTCAATTCAGTAAAGCATTTTTCAGTGCATAAAGGTTGTATGTTCTGAGTGGATTTCATCTTTTATTAATATTAAAATAGCCCCTCTGTTCTTTTAGTGTATTTTGTCTTAAATATTTCCTTTCTCTTATATTTCATCCCTAATTTCTTTTTGTATGCATTTACCTGATATAACTTTTCATGTCTCTTTTTAAAAATAATTCTTTGTCATTTACTTTTACATAGTCTCTGTAAATGGAAAATAGTGATCTTGCTTTTTCACCTACTTGGAAAGCCTTTGCTTGTGAGTGTGTGCATGTGTTGTTGAGCAGTGTGGGGAAGGGAAGGAACTCATTCACATTCATTCTGCCCACTCATATATTCTACTACTGACGTAGTCTTCTTGCCACCTTCTTAATTTGTACTTCAGTTTATTATAGCTGCTTTTTGCTTCCTTTCTTCTTTATTAGCTTGTGTTTATTTCAAATATAACCAAATATAACTGAATTTCTCTTCCTCTGTCAAAGTCAAGAATTATTCAAAATCTATAAACTATCTCCACACAACCATCAAGATCAGAATTTCAGCAGAATTTTAATTCCTCTCCCAAGTCCTAGGCTTCACTGAAGTAAACTGAAATTTTAGTTACAGATTGTTTTATTGGTATAATCTGTCTCTTCTGGTATAAAAAAAAATCCTTAAAATTTTCATTAAGCTTGCAGTGACATGATCTCTTAGTTACTATGAATATCATACTCACCATTCTATCTTTTATGCCTTGGCTTGCCTTCTTGATTTCTTTATTCTGAATTATTTCTCATTTGGCTGGAGCATTTTCCTGAGTAACTGTTTTTATGAAAGCTATGTAGGTAGCATGTTTTCTATGTCTTCTTATGTCTTCACAATTGAATGACAATTTGGGTGGATATGGAATTCTGGGACCATGGTTCTTTTTCCTTAGAATCTATCATCTCTTAGTTTATACTATCTGCCTATGAAAAGTTGATTCCAATCTGATTATCTATCTTGGTGAGTAATCTGGGTTTTTTGCCTGGAAGCTTGGATTGAGAATTTTCAAAGGATATGAAGTAAAAAGTTACTCAAAAAAAATTAATGTCTGTCTCAAGGATTTAATGATTTCACAAAAGCAATTTAAGAATAATTTATATTCTACTTTAAAAAGTGGCTAATTTTTACCAAAGGCATAATAATTAGTCTTTTTAACTGAGTAGCAAAAGAGCAAATGTGATTTATCTCTATGATTAAAAAAATTAGGTTACACCGAATGACTTATTTTCTAATAGCAAGGGTTTTGAGAAAAGTTTATGAAACTAAGCACTGCAAAAGAAGTTTCTCAAAAGCCCAAGAGGGCCCGCAGAATTGGGAAGGAATTCTAGATTCAATTATATAACATTCAGCAATGGAAGAGAATGTGTCAGGCACTTCACTTACATTATTTTCTTCAGTGGTTCCCAAAGAAGTTAAACACTTAGTCGAGACCCCACCACCGGTAGATAAATGGCAGAACATGAATTTGAACCCAACATTCTACGCCTCCAGTACATATCCACTTTTCAGCACACCGTATCATGAGGAGTGTCAACAAAGTTCAAGGCACTTGGCTAAGAGCTGTGAGGGACACAACGGAGATGTCACCAAGTCTCAGCCTTCAGGTTGGGTCTATCTCCGTAGTGGTTATCTACTTAATGAACTTATTAGCTTTTTAAAAAGTAGCACTTTTCTTCTTCGTAGTAAAAATTGGGCCATGAATCTATGATTCAGAAGAAAAATGTCCTTATCCAGGTGCATTTTTATACATTAGCATGTAGGGCAAATTGCCCAGAAATTCAACACTAATTTACTCCCAGGATCTCAAGCCTATAGTTACTGTTGGAATTTTTGGCAAGTAGATTTCCCCAAGGGTAACAGTCAAATTAAGAAGTATTTTTAAAGAAAAGGTGTGAGAGTCTTAGGCAACAGTTCAAAGCTTGGAGTTCAAAGATGGGGAGGGGTACTCAGCCAAGCGGTGTTTCAGCAGTAAAAGAGGTAAGAGGTTGCCTATATGCCTTGCCTAAGCTTCTGCTTTATGGATCAGTGGTAGAGTTTGATATGTCATGGTGAGAGTCATTACTTTGCACTCAAAATTAGAGTGGACTGTGTTTCAACTCCTAACTCTAAAGTTAGTATAGCAGATTTGGGAGAACATGTCCAGGGTCAGTCTTGAACTCCCTGCCAATAGGAAATACCAGTGTGGGTTTGGCAATCGAGATACACATTTCCCATACCCCTGCTACTCTCTAGGAACAGAACCCAAACTGATGAATTCTGTCCCCATTGAACTGAGAGTCCCCTTAGACCAGCCAGAAAAATAGTATTAGTAACAATAATATTGTTTTACCATTAATTTACCATTATTTGCCAATAATATTGCTTTGCCATTCGTTAATCCTCCCAACAATGCTATGAGCTTGTATATCTATTTTATACATGAGAAAACTGAGGCCCAGTGAGATTAAGTGATTTCCTAAAGATTATACAGCAAGTAAATGACAGATCCAGGATTTGAACCCACATAGACTGGCCCTGAGCATGCATTACTAACCACTACCATTTACAAAGTTTTTATATGGTCACATATGACCCGCAGAGAAAATTTTCTCTCACTTGGTTCAATCAGGCTCAGGCTGAGTGAGAGTTTGGTTGAGGAAACTGACTCACTAGAGGACCAGCTCCTACAAAGTTAAGAGCTTTTACAGATTCCAAAGAGATCTAGAAGAAGGAATGTCAAGATTTAAACATTAAGATGGGATGGGGTATAGATCAATGGGAGGACAATATAAAGGGGAAGCTAGAACTGAATGGGCAGGTCAGTACTCATCCCCCACACAGTCCATAACAAGATTAAGTCATGCCCCAATACTTGGTAAGCCAAGGATACTGAACCTGCTCACTGACCTCCTCAGAACTGACTTAAGAATGGAGTATGGTTGAGCCAAATGGAAGCATTACGGGAAGGGGACTGAGAAAGGGCAGGGGCTAGACACTGGAATAAACATAAAGGGAATAATTTTCAGGTCCATGGCCAATTCCAACTTGAGGAAATATCCACTTACACTTTCCCATTTCGAGTTAAATTTCTGCTCTCAAGATATCTGAACTACCTTAATGTCCCTTTCTTTTACACTTCACATAAAATAAATGTTTAATATAAACTTGTTAATTGATGTCAAATGTAAGATAGAAAGGACAGTTCCCAGTGTCATCCACCCCACCCCCACCCCCGTGATTGCCTTGAAGACTCAGTTCCTCCTTGCCAGTTAGCACTCCCCAGGATAGGATATCCACTGTAGAAAGCTTGCAGCTGTACTCAAAACTAAGCACTGGCTAGATATGTTATAGCTGATTCAGATGAGCTTGACCAGTAAGATACAGGCTGTGGCAAACCCAGGAATCCTCCATCCAGCCTAAGACAGCCAATCTGGTTCTTTTTTTTTTTTTTTTTTTAAAGACCCACAGAAGAGTGTCTCACACTAACTAAAATTATCCTCAACAAAGTAAGACCAACGAGAAACCTAGATGTAAGAACCATAGGTATGGGATTTCCTGGCTGGCTTTTTAACTTTATATGCTGTGAAAAACCTGAGGTTTTTTTAGTTATTTGAATCTTCCCATATTCAGGGTTTTCAGTCAAAGATGTCTTTGGCTGTCAAGAGAAAATGCTGGCAGCAGGAAGGGGAGATTGGCCACCTTTTATTTCTATCAGCCATAGAGGCATTGCTTTTTGCCAAACTACCCACCCCACATGAAAGGATTCTCTCTCTTCTGGTTTTGATTGAGCTCTCTGGCAAGACAAATATGATTTTTCTTAGCACTTCTCTTCCTCCAGCCAAGGCATAGACTGTTTGGATACATGGTCTCATTTCTATAATCCTTTAACCTATGCACCAGAGTGGATGATGGATCTGCTGGAGCTCCATCTAGAGCAGCTGAGGAATCGGGGGACCATTTGCTGAGGAGGGGACACATGTCTAGAGAAAGACATAAGCTCCATGAGATGAGGGTCTGTGTCAGTCTTGAACAATTCCATGTTCCCACCACTGGTCATAACACCTGCCACATATGGACAACCAGTGAATGAGGCTGGGCGTTCAATAACTTCTGCAGACTTCCTTTTGTACAGAAGCTAGTGATGCTAGATGGCAGTGCATGAGAGAATCTGGAAGAAATTTTATCCCATCTGTATTC
Source organism: Taxidea taxus jeffersonii (assembly GCA_003697995.1). Taxonomy (NCBI): domain Eukaryota; kingdom Metazoa; phylum Chordata; class Mammalia; order Carnivora; family Mustelidae; genus Taxidea; species Taxidea taxus. Next base: position 33,535 of record RCUC01148790.1, on the reverse strand, counting down.
TCAGTGGCCAACACTATAGATTATAACATATTTTCCCAAAGTACTTCATGAGACACTAGACTCAAAATGTGCTCAGCAAAAACTTGATTGCCCAATCAAGTCAGTTTGAAGTACTGCATACCAAAGCCCCTTTCAAGAGCCCCTATTCACATTACCTATGAAGGAGACTTTTCAGTTTTTCTGTAAAGAAACATGTTTAACTTTAATCCAAAATTTCTTAAAATGTTTTTGATCATGGACTCTCCACCTTGCACCTTTATTATCCCATGGAAGTAGAGCTCCTCTGAACTCACTTTGGAATTGTATTTGGAAACACAGAGTTATGTCATGACTAGACTTCTATTGCTCCCGCTAGTCTTTGGAGTGGATATTCGAGATTTCCCTCCAAAATCATTAATTACATGAACTTGACGAATTATAATTTCCAAATCAGGCTGCATGAACATAGAGATAATGAGTCCCTTCTGCCTTCCTCTGAGGAGAGGCTGGCACTCTCCTGTCTCAGAAGGAGAGGAGTTGACAAAGAGCAGCTTCAGCAATCTTGTGCATTGCCTGGTGTGGAGCTCCCAGGGGCTCAGGACCTGACCTGGTGAAAGAGGGAATCAGACCCCTGTTCACGTGTTCATGTGTTCAAGCCTCTGTTCAGGCTTCTTCTTGTGACTGCCTGTATGTCAGCTTGGCTAGGCTAATAAACCCATCATTAAATACCAGTCTACGAGATACTGTGAGGGTACTTGGTAGATGGGGTTAACATCTGCAATCAGTCAACTTTAAGTAAAGGAGATAGTCCTCAATAATCTGGGAGGGGCTCTTCCAGTCAGAAGAAAGACCTTAAAAGCAAAACTGAGGTTATTTTCTGGGAGGAAGAAATCCTACTTGTGGTCAGTCGCTCTGGCCCCTGCCAGAGAGTCTCCAGTGTCCTGTTGATTCTGGTCTCTGGTAGAATCCTGACTGATACTCTGCACACTGTAGCTGTCCCTCACCAGCAGCCCTGTCAGTCAGGCTAACAAACTTTTCAAGCCGAGTAAGGAGCATCTTTCCCTCAGGCATTCGAATGGCATTCGAAAGGATCTGCCTCAAAGCAGCAGGAAGTGTCAGGATCTGCAATCTGTCCTGACAAGAAGGCTGGGAAGGAGAGACAGGAATGCCCTTTGCCTTCACCCTAAAGGCGCATGTTCTCCCTGAGGCAATTTGTGTCTCTTCCACTGTTGCTGTCCAGCAGTGGGGCTGGGTAGGGGGCGGTTTGGAGTTTGAGGGGTTACTGGAAATGGGGGAGGTTGCTCAACACTGATGTATTTCCATGCCTAGACACAACCAGATGAAATAATTTGTGGGAAAAAAAAAATACTTGCCTTCGATTTAATTATTTTTTCACAGTTTCATAGTATCTCAGGGCATTTATTTTGCATTTAAGATGAAGAGCATAGATTTGTATACATTATGGAAATAGACTGTGTTTCTCATTTTGATAAAGAATGTGAAAGGCCAATCTACTCAGCAGCATTGACATGAGGGAGAGTTGGGACACGTTAGCTTGTGCACTTACATGGGTGTTCTTTATGTTTTATACAGAAAGGACTTTAAGTTAAGATTTCATCACACTTGTGAAAAATTAGAAGCACTTGGGGCACTTGGATGGTTCAGTCAGTTAAGCACTCAATTCTTGATTTTGGCTCAGGTCATGATCTCAGGGTCATGAGATCATGCTGGCATTGGGCCCTGCGCTCAGCAGGGAGTCTGCATGTCCCTCTGCCTCTGCTCCTCCCTCACTCATGCTCTCTCTCTCAAATAAATAAATAAAATATTTTTTAAAAATTAGAAGCCACTTGCATGTCCAATGGTAAGGTTAATAAACTATAGTATAATGATACATAATAGAATAAAATAAAAATAGCTATCATTCATTGAATAGCATGCCAAGCACTATTCCATAAGGGTTTCATATTATTCACTCATTTAGTTCTCACAACAAACCCACAAGCCAGGTTCTAGCATCTTCTTTTTGCAGATGAGCAAGCTAAAGCAGAATGGCAGGATAAAGTGCCCAAGATCACACAGTTAGCAGGTGGAGCTGGGATTCCAGCCTAAGCACTTTGGCTCCAGAGCTCATGCTCTGTGATTCCACTATGCTTCATTTGCAGGAAGGATGATGTTATTTCAAACATCCATGTATTCAGATACACACACACACACAGCACAGCACAGCGAAACAAAAATGGAAATTCTTGGGATGCCTGGGTGGCTCAGTTGGTTAAGCAGCTGCCTTCAGCTCAGGTCACGATCCCAGCATCCTGGGATCGAGTCCCACATGGGGCTCCTTGCTTGGCAGGGAGCCTGCTTCTCCCTCTGCCTCTGCCTGCCACTTTGTCTGCCTGTGCTCGCTCGCTCTCTCTCTCTAACAAATAAATAAATAAAATCTTTAAAAAAAATGTTTAAAAAAATGGAAATTCTTCACTTTAAAATCAATAACTTTCCTTTTTGCTTTCTTGCTCATCTATATTTGCTAAATTTTCTACAATAAATTTAGTAAATATTTTATAGTTTAAAAATAGAAAGAATAAAGGGGCAACTGGGTAGCTCAGTTGATTAAGCAGAGGACTGTTGATTTCAACTCAGTCATGATCTCAGGGTCCTGGGATTGGCGGGAGGGGATGCTCAGCAGGGAGACTGCTTGAGATTCGCCCTCTCCCCCGCTTGTGTGCACGTGCTCTTTCTCTCTCTCAAGTACATAAATCTTTTTTTAAAAAATTAAAACAATAAAAACTCATGTTCTTACTCTGATTGAAAACAAATTCCTCACTTGTCTGGTCAAAAGATTAGAGTCAGCTCAATGAAGACTCAACTTTCAGGACAGCTACTCAAGCCAATTCATTCCAGACAAACACGAAGCAGGCAGCACGGAAAGGGCTCCTCCAGGGCACAAGTTCGAGGCCCCCATGTCATACTCACCATCAAGAAGCCAGTCAGCCAACAAGCCCTCTGCTAGGGACAGAACTAATCTGAGGACATCTCCTGTACCCTCCTCTAGCTATTTTCCAAATCTCAGTTCTCTCCGCACAGCCAATTATCATGATTACCAACAGTAACTGTGAGTTCAATCTATAATCTTTTGAAAAGTCAGGAAATAAAATATGTAATAAATGCGGTGAGCTGGGACTTCACAGAACTCCTTGTTAGTGGGTGTGCTCTGGATCTTCTGCAGTCAGTATACATACTGAATTCTACGAGAAATAATCAGGAACGGAAAGGTTAGAGCTGAATAGACTCTCACAGGTAAACTCCAAGTATCTTCATTTAACAAAGATCCCAAGGCTCAGAGAGGTTAATAACTTGTTCTCAGTTACCCAGACTGTCAGAGGCCAAACCAGAATTAAAAACCAAATTTTTATTGCCTAGTCCATACTCTCTCTGCTGACCCATGCTACCTCGGGGGTTTGGGTTCAGTTAGAAGGAGTGAAAGGAAGTATTGGAAAAAAGCAATAGATACTTTATCAAAACCATCTTGTATTCACTTTTATTATACTATACAAAAGAGAAGTATGCAGAGTAAAACATGAAGGTCCATTCTACACACCACAACTCCTCCACCCCCCCCCAAGAGGTAATTACCACAGGAAATAATTTGGGGTGTGACCTTCCAAACCTCTTTTCACAAATGTCATACATGTATTTAGTGGCGTGCTAGAACCAGATCATACTGGTTCTTGAGAGCCAACTTAAATATTCAGGAAAAGTTGTGAGCTGGTTGTTAAACACAGTCATTATTAAAAATTAACTTATACAAACTTACAATTAAATTATATTAAAAAGAAAGATAAAAAGTACTCAAGACTCATCACTTCCTTTTTTCCCCCTCAGCTTTTTACTATTGTCTACATTCCTGGGGCTATTTGCCTTTATTGGGTCTTATGATGGAAAGAGTAATGGTATGTTACTGTACATCTCTTCCCAGGTCCACGTGTTTATGTTTATTGGATCCACCATTGTGGGAGCCTTTACACCAAGGAAATTAATAAACACTACAAAATTGGGCCAGCCCTCGCCTCTGCCGAGACAGCAAGTTTTGGGGCATCTGGTATATACCATATACATAGCTGGTATATTCCATAAGAGATCTTTTTTTCAAGTTTTTTTTTCTTTATAGTAAACAGACTATTGACAATTTGTATAAATCTGTTAAATGCATTTCTTTCCCTTCGTGAAAACAGAGAAGCACCCACCGAAACATGTAAAATCTCCATTTTTTAAATGATTACTCGTGTTCTCTTCCTCAATAACCTGTTCGCTTGATAATGTGAACCTCTATTTTAACTAAATCCCTGTTCCTTTTAACTTTCCTCTTCAAGGATATTCTGCCTCCCCGCCTCAGTTCACCCCCACACCTTTCAAGCTTTCTTAAGAGAAAAAGAGCATTTTCGATGGCAGAGGTGAAGTTTTCCAAAGGTAATTACTTAACAGGCAACAAAACAAGAATGGCTGGATTTGCTTGGCCATGGTAAGCACCAGATCCTCCTAGGGGCTTACTTGGGCACTCCTAGGGGCCCTCCTTGGGCACTCCTAGCTCCTGGATGTCGGAGGGAAAGCAATATACTTAGTCCCTTTTGTTTACACACCAGGAGATTAGGTTTCCTTAAATTCCTAAGGAATTTCAGAAGATTAACTTTTAGATAGGAAACTTCATAGGCTGAGCAGGCTGAGAAAAGAAAAAAGAAAAAAATCATGTCACCCTCAAGCAGTTCCATCAAGGGATGAAATTTTAAATCACATCATGTCTCACACCCATTTCTTAGTGCAAAATAAATCACTTGAACAGAGGGCAAGCCAATTTTTACTTTAAAAATGTTGTGTCCTAAGGCTGTCTTCTTGAACTTCAAAAGCACACTTTGTAATTACTCTACCTATCAAAGGAAACTCAACATTTCACCTCCAATTTCTTCAGCTTGTGTTATCACTTTTAATTGTTAATAAACCACATTAATTTTAAACTGATTATTCTGTTTGGGAATTCAATGTTTTCAAACAGAATACCCTGAATTATATATAAGTGGACTTATTTATGTACCAGCTAAAGTTAAGTGGGCTTTTTCTCACTACCCGTCATTGGTTTTATTTTTAGTAATTCTTGCCATTTTGGAGACTAACAGCAACTCATATCCCTCATTTTTTAACGGAACTTTTCCAGGAATGAGAAAGGTAAAAAATGCCAAGGATTTTATTGGGGTTTTTGCCCAAGATTGATATCATTTGATTGTGGGACATGAGCCTGCCTGTGACTTTTTTTTTTTTTTTTTTGACAGAGAGAGATTACAAGTAGGCAGGGAGGCAGGCAGAGGGAGGGGGAAGCAGGCTCCCTGCTGAGCAGAGAGCCCGATTGATTGATTGATTGATTGATTGATTGATTGATTCGGGCTCGATCCCAGGATCCTGGGATCATGACCGGAGCCAAAGGCAGAGACCTCAACTCACCGAGCCACCCAGGTGCCCACTTTTTTTTTTTATAAAGAAAGTTAAATGCTAAAAAATAATTTGCTAAACTTGGACCACACTACCAACCCTCACTCAGATTTGTTTAAACCTTTCATTTGCCTAACAAGACTTTCCCCAGCCTGGGATTAATAAGATGAGTTCTTACCATCAACTTCTCTACAGCTCTAGGCACTGACTATGTCTACTTGACAGAAGCATTTATTTGCTTGCAAACCACATTTTTCCAGGCCAGCCAGTTTTTTTCTCATGGTAACAAAACATTCTTGAGATGGAAACATGCCATGTTTGTTTCCACTTTGGTGTTAAGGTCCAAATTCAGGAGCTGAGAGCAGTTCCTATTTGACAAAAAATTCTTGGAACATTCTTCTCTCTACCTTCACTGGCCCAGAGTGCTGACCCCCTGCCCAGCAAGCCCAGTTCTTCAGTGCCTTTCCAGGCCTTCCATAGGAGAGCACTTTTCACCACCACACCCACCATCATCATCGCCGTCATTATCCTCTCGCAGGGGTCTCTGTGATGCCAAGCACTGTCCTGTTTTATGTGTGTTGATTTAAGTAATCCTCAGCACAACCATTATTATTACTGCTCTGTAGCTAGAGACCCTCGGGCACGGAAAGGTTGGTGCCCAGGGCCACTTAGCTGGGAGACGGCAGAGCAGGCTATCCCCAAAGCACTCTGCCATCCTTCCCTACTTCATCAAGCTACTTAGTTACTCCCATATTTGTTTCTCTACTGGCCCAAGCCCCCCAGAGGGCAGGCACCACCTGTTATGCGTTCCTACATCACGCGGGGTGCCTGCCATGGTGCCTGGTGAGAAGTAGGGGCTCATTAACTGTTTATGCAATGAATGAATGGATTTTTCCTATGATTTCCAGGTATGTGAATAGGGAGATGTCTCCGCAAGGTGACGGCCCAAGGTTGCACCAGGGAAAGGGCTCACCAAGCTGGTGGCCCTGGATGGTACATGCCCTAAAGCCAAGATTGCCCACTTCTTGGCTAGATAAGATGAGCAACATAAACTGATTTTGTCAATCAGGTAAACATTGATCAAGTATCACCTCCCCCAGGAAGTTATGGCAAGGAAAGTGCCACAGACAATACATGGCACACCATAAGTCAGTGAACGAGGCTGGTGTAAGGTAGCAGGGCTGGTCCTGGGATGGTGGTAAAGTGGGGAAGGTTGAATATTAGCCTACCTTTGCTTTTGACTCTTTAAGCAATCCCCTAGCAAAATTTAAATTGAAATTTATTCAGTTATTTATGCATACTCTATCTTTCCCCAAAAATGGTTTAAATATTCAGCAGATTTATAAATTGGAAGTGGAAAGAAATAAAAAAACAAAAGTAGGGACAATAAATGGAACTTAGAATAAGGCTAACACCAAAAAAAATGTGTAATAGTCTTTATATATTTGCATGGTTGAGACAGAAGACTGAAATGTATACAGTAGTTTATAACGTACATTCACAAAGACTCTCATATTGGGTCTTCAAAGCAGCCATTCCCTATAGCTAATATTATGATGTGCAGGTTACAGGTCAGGAACTAGAGGTTCAAAGAAATCAAGAAGTTTGATCAAGTTCCTGCAGATAGTAAGTGTGACTGAAGCCAAGGCTGAAATGAACCCTTTGGGGTAAGAAACGAATTCCAAAGCTTGTTGCCTACGGTGCCTCACAAATCAGCCACACCTCAACCATCTCTTCCAAATGGGAGAACATAACGAACCATAGTTTGGATAAAATCTTTATTTGTCCCTTTAACCTACGATTATTTATACATAATAACAATAACTTGGCAGACGTGCAGAATCTGAGTTTGACTCTAGAACCAGTGTTTTCTGAATCTGACGGTGCATCTCCATACACCGCTGCTGACAGACATCAGACTCTTCCTCACTGAGCAGGTTATAGGGAGTTTTCCTGAATTTGTTCTCTGGGTAAGATCAGACTCTACCTCCCCCTCTATACCATAAGTTCCTCGGGTTTTGGTGAAATCTCTTGAGGGGAGGATTACTATGGGAGGGGTTTGCTCCCCAGGGCACAGCAGGTATTCTCCACACAGGGCATGAGGAAATATGTGGACCTGACACCTTGGCATAAGCATGATGCTGCCCTCCTCACCTCTAATTAGATTGGAACCAAAACATGAATCAGAAGGGGCTCAGACATAGTGACTGAAAAAAGACCAAAAAGCAAGCAAAGGAGATTTCTGGTGATAAGGAAAGAGGATTTCTAGGCAGATCATTTCTGGAAGAGCTGCTTCCAAAGAGGTATCTGTATCTTAACTAGCCTTGGGGGACTCTCCTTTCCCTTTACCCCTCCAGCCTCAGCACCCTGTCCCTCACCTCTCCTACCCCCCACCCCCACCCCCAGGCCTGTTTCCCCCCTGAATAACCCTAAGGAAAGTTCTTCAGACCCTACTTTTCCAGAATGGTGTTTCTGATCCGCCGCTTCTGTCCTCAACATGTATGGAAGGTTTCTCTGTGGGCTATCATACCCACTTAAACATGGGATTAATTGCAGCCAGATGCACTAAAAAACAAAAATTCCTTAGCCTCCTGCTGACTTACTATGTGAAGGAGGGGTCCTACTAATGTGTTAGCAATCTTTCCCAAACAAAACATTCTAATGCTTTCTGTTTGGGGAACAGATCACCACTAACAGGATCTAGCCAATGACACAAGCACCCTTGCTGCCTTCACCTTCCTGACTTTCTTTCCATGGCCCCCTTCTGACTGTGATAACATACCAGCATGTACAGATATGGAGACTTCTCTTCAGAAAACTAATCACAGTTCTAGGGGGGAAACCCCAACATCATCTTCAGGCTGTCTGAAGTCCAACAACTTTGCCTAGCTATAAAACCATCTATGACCAATAGACTGTGCTTATTGTTTTTAATGCTTATAGAGAAACATGAAATAAAATCCAAAGATACCTCAAAAAAGGAAAAGGGAAATAGTTTAATTCTTCTCAATCAAATACTCTGATAAGATGACCACAAAATAGGGGTGCCTTGGTGGCTCAGTAGGTTAAGCCTCTGCCTTTGGCTCAGGTCATGATCTCAGGGTCCTGGGATCAGGCCCCGCATCAGGCTCTCTACTCAGCAGGGAGCCTGCTTCCCCCTCTCTCTCTGCCTGCCTCTCTGCCTACTCGTGATCTCTCTCTCTCTCTCTCTGCCAAATAAATGAATGAACAAAATCTTAAAAAAAAAAAAAAAAAAGATGACCACAAAATAGCAGACACTTCATTTACTGGAACAAACTTGGGAGATAACGTAGTGTACCTTCATTTTATAGTTGACGAAACTGAGGTCCAAAGAAGTTAAGGGAACGCCCCCCAAGGCCATGATACAAGTTAGTGTTATGACAAGAAATTGAATGGGCAAGACAGGCAGCAGCAGAAGAAAAGTGTTCAAGAAGGCAGCTTGAGAATCCAAGAGTGTGGGGGTTATGCCAGCAGCTCCATTAGTTAGAGACACACACATCCCATCATCTCCTGCTGGTCCTACACATTCCTTCCATCTCTGCTGCCATTCCCACTGTTCACAACTCTCTCACTCTTCCTGGAGCGGGTGCCATTTCCCACTGCCATCTGTGACAGGTAAGAAGATGCAGAGTGGATGGTAGAAGTCACTGGAGCCCCTTTCCACCCCAGGATTGGGTATCGGGAAGAGTACAGCAAAAAACAGCCATGGTGGCTTTATTTAGTCTTATTATATATGCCCTCTTCCTACAAACCCTCCCCAAAAAACCCATCTTGTTGGCAAAAGATTTTAAGCCAACTTATTATTTTTTAAGTCTTAAGTACCAGAAGTTTATGACCGTTGGTGTTTGAATTTTTTTGAAAGTGCCACAGTGAAACATGAGTTCAAAGTGTCAAAACCCTGTTGCAGGTGGAAAGCTAAAATGCCCTGGTCAATGTTCTTACAAAATTAAGTTAAAGAGACTTTTTGGAAAGAAGCCTATAGAACATGTTACTGAATTTTAAGGTTTTTAAAAAGATGAATCCTATCACTTAAGAACTGGTTTCCTTTTTCTATAGCCTGGCACTTGCTGCTTGAAGTAACAGCTGGCCCTTGGTGACAGTCCGCTAAAGAAGCCACATCTGCCTCTGACGATCCTTGTAGAGGCTGAAGACAGAGGCTGGAGGCCTTAAAGGAGTCCTAAAGACTAGATTCTAACTTACTGCTGACTTACTGACAGACTTTTTCCTAAATGTCTTTGTGATGTTCAGTTAGTACATAAAGTTGTTTTCCCATATAAATAAAACTGATCACTACTGCCAGCTATATCAAAGAGAACTATTAAACTGTGAATCTTTGCAAAGAGGGAGAGGGTTGAGAGCCTGGAGTTCCAAAACGACATCTAATATTGCATGTTACGAGCAACAAAACACATCTGGGGAAAGAAACCCACTGCCGCTTAAAATACCTGCTCTATTCTCCAGCACATCTGTGGTGCAATTAAAGATCCTACAGCACAATTAAAATTCAGGTCAGCACACAGCAACAATGGGGCTCTTTGATGTGAGGTCAGCTTTGGTCATTCTTATATACTCATTAAGCAGGTTAATCAACTTAGTGCAGGATATAGGACAAGAGTGACCGAAAATCTATTTAATTACCATTACCCTGAAAGCATTGGCAGAAAGACCTGTTTTATTTGTTTGACACAGCAACTATTGTTTCATTGTCACTGCACGCTGGAGCTAAAGGTGCCACTTCTGGAAGTGTGTGTTTTGTTTCCAGCTAACGAAATGTAGATGTAACACAAATATTTGCTTGCATTTATTCTTAGTATATTCTAAAAGCAGATGGTTTGGTGCATGCCTTTCCTTTTTTCTCTCTGTCCATTTCTCTCTTGGTCAAAGTAACGAAGCATGAGATAAATTGGTGGAGTAGTCTCATGCTCTTTGTGTTTGTTTGCCTTGCCTTGAGTCAAGAAGGTGCTGTTGTTAATGTTAATGCTAGTGAATAATAATATTCAGTCTGGATGAATTGACTCGAGTTCTCCTGATGGGTTTTATATGCCCCTGCAGGGAGAACAGGTAATATGAACAAGTAACATCTATTGTGAATGCTTTAGTAGAAAGACCTGGACTTTTGGTCAAGTAGACTGGGATTTGAATCCTGCTCCCTGATCTACACTCACTAATGAAATGAAGACAGTAAGATACTTTGCAGCACTGTTGGGAGGATACAATTAAAAAATGTAATAAGGTATTCAGTGCAATGATTGGAATGTGGTAGAACTTAATGGTGACTTTTTATCATTAAGAAAATGCTTTAGTCACTGAGGAATCTACGACATCATCATTAATCATCATTAATTTTATTCTCCTCCCTAAAAAGAGTATTCAGGGTGTATCAAAACAAACCAGGTTTTTTTTTTAATAGTTATTCTTTTTTTAGTACATCCAACATGGGGCTCAAACCCACAGCCCAAGATCAAGAGTTATACACTCTTCCAACTGAGCCAGCCAGGCACCACAACTAGTTTTTTTGTTTTTTTTCTGATGATAAAACTGAACATACAATATATAATGTTAAAGGAAATAATGAAACTCTTTGTCTAGACTTTCAAATAATAGGGTCTAAATGACTTCAAGTGGAAGACACTGTAAGTGAGTGCTATGGACATCCAAATGCTTCTTGCATCATGCCCAAATAAGATATAGAGAGTCCCATCTTTGGGGAGCAGGTGGTGAGATGGGAACACTCAAGGTTAAAAAAACGCAAGTAGCCCCAATAACATATCCCTCAGGAAAGCATACTTGAATCCAGTTCTTTGTGGTAGTTCTGTTCTATAATGTCACTACAAACACTGAATTAGCAAATACTGAACCATTATTCCCAGGGGAAATACAGGGTTAGGTTTCTATGAATCTCTTATCACAACATTTTTGTCAAGAGATCAATACATAACCTTGTTTTGTGTGTACTTCTGTTTAAAAACATCTTATTTATTAGGTACTGTCGGGTCACCTGGGTGGCTCAGTCAGTTGGGGGTATGCCTTCGGCTCTGGCCATGATCCCAGGGCCCTAAGATCCACTCACCCCACCTCCCAGGGCTCCCTGCTCAGCAGGGAGTCTGTTTCTTCCCCTCCCTTCATCCTTCCCCCCTCCTGCTTTCTTGCTCACACTCTCTCTATACCTGAAATATATAAATAAAATTTTTTTAAAAAGAAAACTATGTACCGGTGATTTATTAACATTGAACTCACTGCCAACAGCATTTCAACTCATGTCTGAACAAAGCTTATCCAATACACATAGGTTCTTCATAAGGCATGGTCCACAGCCTCTTGCACACAGACAGTAATTCAGCAGTGTGCTTGGGGGCCATTTTAAATAGCAAAAATACCAACAAAAAGCACAAAGATACAAAAAGCAGGGCACTAAAATGACCACAAAAGGACACTTGTTTACTGACTGCAGCAGAAACAAGAATGCAGAGTGTCACACTGGTCAACCTCAGCTGAGAAACTTGTGTTGGGCAACTCAAATTTTTCACCATTCCACCCATGTCTGTGAATGAGCATGAAATTTGCTCCAATATTGATTTGGAGGTATTAATAAATGTTAACAAGTAGGTGAATGCACAAATATAGACCATGATTTATGAGGCTTAACCATGTCAACTTGAAAACTGACATGTTTCTTCTCACTAAGCCCAACATAGCAAGTCTTCTCTTCCATGTTTGATGGAAAGCTCTTTCTTTGGGAAATTACCAGATAAAGCCATTAGCTTGCATTTAGGGACCACACTGCAAGAAAAACACTAAAATGAAACTTTAAACATGAGAATGAAAGTCTCAGAGCAAGAATGAGAGTCTCAGAGCAAGGAGAGCTAACTGTATGAGAAGCGAGAGTGAACTGAGACCCACTGCAGGACTGGCAGGATCAGGTCACCCATTGTCCATTTTTTATGGAATAACTAAATAAGAGAATATCTGCAAAAAATGATAATAACTATGTCATGTTCATTATGTGCCAAGCATAGTCTAAGTTTAGCATATTAATTAAATATATGTTAATATAGTTATTTATTAAATACTTTTACTGTTATTATTTAATGGTACAAGTTGTTATTTTCCTCCATTTTTTTCTTTAGAAGAGTTAGTTTGGGTGATTAGAAGCAGAAAAGTGTACCAGTAGGAAGCCTAGAAGCTACAGATTTCTAGAAGTGTTCTCTCACCCCAACCCTTACATAAGAATATCCATTGATTCATGTCAAAAGTGACCACTACTAGGTTCAACAGGTCAGCCAAGTGGAATCTTCTTCAGACAGCTAGATAATTCTTCAGATGACAATGTGTTAGACCTGGATAGGAACCGAATAGTCACCTGACTGAACCAAAGAAGCTCACAGATGTTAAGTGGCAGATCTAATTACTAATATACCTCTGAACTGATCATTTAGAAAAATTATCTGACCATAACAATAAATGGTGAAAGTAACTTGATGAAACCCACTACTAATTTAAAAGAAGAGAGATGAGGATGGCCACTTGTCCTCTTACAAACTAAGATGAGTTATAGGAGCACATTATTTTTTTAAATGTGGTACTGAGGAAGGGACACACAGACAAGACCAGTGGAGTAGAATACATGGGCCACAAATAAAATATTGCAAGTTTAAATGGATGTAGGGTAATCATTACAGCATCATCTGAAATTATTTACCAAAATAAGTTATAAAGAACTAAATGTTTGTATCAACTAGGAAACACAGATATAATATAGGTTGATTAATTTTACAATAGTGGAAGAAATTACAGAAGAAAATAATCTACCATGTAAAATATTGAATCCTCTGTTTAAGAAAAATGACTAAAAGTTAAAGTAAACAGAATGATGGTTGCCTACCCAATACCCATTCTCTCCTATTGACTTACTAACAGAACTCCAATTTTGTCAAAGAAGCAAAGTGTCCAACTAAAAACCCTGTTTTAGACATTTTTTTTTAAGATTTTACTTATTTATTTGACAGAGAGACACAATGAAAAAGGGAACACAAGCAGGGAGAGTGGGAGAGGGAGAAGCAGGCCTCCTGCTGAACAGGGAGCCCAATGCAGGGCTGGATCCCAGGATCCTGGGATCATGACCTGAGCTAAAGGCAGATGCTTAATGACTGAGCCACCCAGGCAGCCCTGTTTTAGACATCTTTGCAGCAAGGGGTGACTATGTGGTAAGTTTAGAAAGAAACAGTGTGTTGGAGATATTAAAGAGGGCATCCAGAGAAACTTCATAAAAGAGACAAACTGTAGCAAATGCTTGGTGCTCCACCCAGGGCCCCTCAGAAACCCTATATCTGCTCTGTGCGCCCATGCCCTTGTTTCTGTGGGTTCTGATCCAGCTGGCACCTAGTACTTTCTTCATCAACCCTTGAGCTATTAGCGCATCTTTGCCCCCATGACTGGGGCAGGAGTCTGAACCTGGGAGCTTCTTGGCTTTAAGAGGACACACACCTACTTGATTTATGCTCAGAGTCCAAGGTCAGGCTGTAGCACCCCCTTGCTTGGCTTTATCTTCTTCTCTATGCTGTTTCCCTTACTCTCTTTATCAACTTCTCCTAGAAATACTTCTTTAGTAAATCACTAACACAAGAAATCAAGAACACAAGAACAGTCCAAGGTCTGCTTCCAGGGAATCTGACCTAAGACATATTCTCAACCGGCCTACCCATTCATCTTTTGTTCCTTCACACTGCTACATTTTTCCCTTTTTAGAGCATGGATGAAATGCCTGAAAGTCCTGCAGCCATCAGGCAACCACGAGGCAATAAGTACCTAGTCACAGATCCAGACACTAGGGATTCTATAGCAGAAAGATGGGGGAAAAGCCAGAATACCTGATGGTTCAATTAAGTTGTCATACTTCCCTGGAATGACATCCCTAGACTTATTTTTGCATGAAACAAGTAACTCTTTGTTGATATATCTGGTGTGGCACATAATAACATCCCCCCAAAGATGTCCACATCCTAATGCCTTACCTGTAGCTATGCCATGTTACATGACAAAGAGGAAATAAGGGTGCAGATGGAATTATAGTGGGAGAGTATTCTGGATGATCCTGGTGGGCCCAAAGTAAACACAAAAGTCTTTAAAAGTGGATGCAGAAGAGAGGTCTGAGCCAAAGAAGATGTGATGGGGAACACCTGGGTGGCTCAGTAGGTTAAGCATCTGCCTTTGGCTCAGGTCATGATCCCAGGCCCTGGGATCGATTCCCACATGGGGCTCCTTGCTCAGCGGGGAGCTTGCTTCTTCCTCTCCTCCTCTGCTTGCCACTCTGCCTGCCTGTGCTCTCTCTCTCTCTTTCTGACAAATAAATAAATTAAATCTTAAAAAGAAGAAGAAGAAGAAGAAGATGATGATGATGATGATGTGATGGTGGAAGCAGAAGTGGGAGTGACTATACCTAAGAACGACCACCCACTTCTGCTGCCTGTAAAGAGGGAGGTCACCAGCCAAGGGACAGGCAGCCTCTGGAAGTTGAACAAGGAAAGGAAACAGATTCTTTCCTTGAGCCTCCAGAAGGGAACATAGCCCTGCCAACGCCTTGATGTTAGTCCAGTGAGACTCTTTTTGGACCTCTGACATCCAGAATCCTAAGAGAATAAATTTGTGTGGTTTAAACCACCAAGCTTGGTAATTCTTATAGCAACAATAGACAAGGAGTACAGCCCTGTATATAGGAACTTGGCCAAGAGAGTAGATCTTAAGCATTCTCATCCAAAAGAAGGTAACTGTGTGAGGTGATGGGTATGTTTGTTAACTTGATTGTGCTATGATGTCAGTGCATACATATATCAAATCATCACGTTGTACACTTCTAATATATACACTTTTGTTTGTCAATTATTTCTCAAAAAGCCTGGGGAGAGGGGAAAAAAATTAATAGGCCCGGTTTTCTGTTCCTTGCAGACTAATTCAGTCCTGAATGTTATTTTTTAACTGAAAACAGGTATTTTTTTTTCCAGAATTTTATTTAAATTCGAGTTAGTTCACATACAGTGTAGTAATAGTTTCGGGGTAGATTTAGTGGTTCATCAGTTGCAAGTAGTATTTTTTATATAAGAAAATCTTACACAAATTAATAAAAAACACTAAACCAATAAGTTGATGGGCAAATAACATATGTAAAAGAAAACCTCACAGATGAGTAACTACAGGTGCTAAGAGATAACATGGAAATAGGTATTCCACAAACATACATGAAATATTTTTAAATATCCAGAGAAAGTCATTATGTTAGAATATTACATAAAAAGCAAGACACGGAATTTATATTGTGTGTTTCCAAGTATATCTTTAAAATAAGCACTGAAAGACTAAAAAAAAAAGAAGAAATGGAAAGATTTTGAGCTAGTGAGATTTGGGATGCCTTTTCCTTCTATTACTTTTTTTTTTTTAAGATCTTATTTATTTATTTGACAGAAACAAAGACAGTGAGAGAGGGAATACAAGCAGAGGGAGTAGGGGAGGGAGAAACAGGCTTCCCGCTGAGCAGGGAGCCAGATTTCTCGGGGCTCCATCACAGGACCCTAGAACGATGACCTGAGCCATAGGCAGACACCTAACAGTTGAGCCACCCAGGCACCCCTCTATTATTTTTTGATACAGACTATATTGAAATGTCTAGTTCTCTCACTTTATTTAGTTCTCTTTAATAGGAAAAAGAAAATAAACTTTGCCTTAAAAAATGATTACAACACAAATACAAAATAATTATAACCCCAAATGCTATTTATAACAACACATGGAAGGAAGGGTAAGGCCAAGTGCTGGTACAAAGGAGGGGTGAGGCTTTGCCTGGGAACACCAGGAAGGCTTCACAGAGGGGCGGGCAGCTGAGTGGGGTCTCCCACAGGCCCATGAGGAGAGAAGGGCCCTGCAGACAGAGGAGTGTACAAGCCCAAGGTGTTAAGTAAACTGTCAACAGCTGTGACGGCTGGAATGCAGCGTGGGAAGGAGAGAGCAGTGGAAGATTAGGTGTAACAGGCAGAAAACCCACCTGAAAGGGTTTACATCATAAATACTAGAGTTTGACCTTTCCTCTAATGGGGAAGTGACTCTTGGCAGGAAAGAGCCATGATCATATTG
Source organism: Taxidea taxus jeffersonii (assembly GCA_003697995.1). Taxonomy (NCBI): domain Eukaryota; kingdom Metazoa; phylum Chordata; class Mammalia; order Carnivora; family Mustelidae; genus Taxidea; species Taxidea taxus. Next base: position 16,939 of record RCUC01148790.1, on the reverse strand, counting down.
TTATTTTTGTTTTAAGTTTTTTTTCATTTGTTCAAGTTTATTGCTTTATTTTTTTATTTTTCAAAGATTTTATTTATCTATTTGACAGAGAGAGAGAGATCACAAGTAGGCAGAGCAGCAGGCAGAGAGGGGGAAGCAGGCTCCCCGCTGAGCAGAGAGCCTGATTCGGGGCTTGATCCCAGGACCCTGAGATCGTGACCTGAGCCAAAGGCTGCTGCTTAACCCACTCAGTCACCCAGGCGCCCCATATTTGTATTGTATAAGGATTTTTCTGCCACAGTGTGAGGACAGACAGGGGACCAAAGGCAGTGGTAGGAGTTAGCTCTCTTGTAATTAAGAGGCCTGAACTGAATGCCACAGATAACTCCAGGGGTTTATGAGCCAAGGGAATGAGTTAGAGGAAAGAAGGAGGCTGACTCCCAGTGTTGACTGAGCTTCTTTTTACTAATAGTCCCCCGGATTTTTAAATGACAGCTACCATGCATACAGGAGGCCATGGATATAAATGCATGGCATGTGCCACTGCATGGATTATCTCAAAGGGAACCCATTTGTGTAATCACCCTGCAGTGGATCATAGCTTGGACTAATGGGGCCTCAGAGAAAGGCCCACTTGCTTGGGCCAAAAACCTAGAAATCATCTTTTATTCTTTTCTACCCCTTGTATATCACACATTTAAGCCATCAGCAAATCCTTCAAAATATATACAGAACTCAACCTGTTCTCCCCATCTCCACTGCAATTATCCCATTGCGAGCCACTGTCGTTTCCAGCCTGGACTGTTGCCATAGCCTCCTGCCTGTTCTGTTACTCCACTCGTGCTCCCCATAGTCTGTTGTCCACACTGCTACTAGAGTGGCCCTTTTAATATGGGGGGGGTCATATCACATTGCTCCCTGTATCAGATCACCTTTCATGACCTTAAGTCTTCACCCCTCTCTGCACTGGTGCCCTTTGTCAAGTAACTTAGTAGTGAAGTCCCTCACTCCCTTTAATTCTGGGCTCAGCTTTGTGTTTTGCATAGTAGATATGACATAAGTAGATGTTTCAACTGGGTTTAAGCATTAAGGGTTTTTCTTTCGCAAAATTGTGCTGAAGTCCATGCTTCTCCCAACTTAACTCAGGTCTGAATTTAAGTCTCACAAGATGCATCAGAGTGGGAGAACCTAATTCATACCCAGAACTCTAGCTCTGAGGGTGTCCATGATTAAGAGGACTTGCCATATGGGAAGGTGCACAAAAATCAGATTACCATCAACGGGGAAGGGTCACTTCATGGTATCACCATGTCACCCTTTTCCAATGTGCCTTTCCAGATTGCCTTGCACAGTCTTGTCCCTGTACTTGCCAATCACCTCAGGCTCCCCTGTTTTACACGCTGGCTAAGGGTCCTGGTCAGAATCCCACCTTTCCCCTGTGCCCTTCCCTACCACACTGGCTCCTGTTGATCTCTGTCCTACCCTGCACAAGGAGTTTTAGCAATCTCTTTCCAAACTCCATGGCTGGCATCAGATAAAAGGGAATCTCTGGTCTCTCTCACCATGCACCTGTCCCCCTTCCTTCTCACTGCCCTCTTGACTTCACTCAGCTGCCCATTCCATCTTTGCCTTGTCGTGGAAACCGACTGCTTAGCATCATCTTTTTGGCTAACTTCGAATCCCTAGAGTCATAGTTCAGATCAAAACAATCTCTTTCTCCTGATTTTTTTTCTCACTGAGTCACTTATTTGTAAACAGGACCAACTTATCCACAAGGTACTGCAGAGTACCTATAGGTCCTCAAAAATGTTTTAACATTACTTTCTTTTAAAAGTAAAAATTTAAAATTTTACTTGTAAAATTTCATATATTTTTTATTTCCTTTCCTTTCCTTTCCTTTTGAGTGAAGGAAGGGATCCGCAAAGATGAAAGCTGCTAAGGCCACCAAAAGTTATAATAGGATCCTAGCTGCTTTTGACTATGTTGCTATCTTCTGTGGGTATATATGTGCTTCAACTTAACTATAAACTCCTTCAAATTTTGTAAAATATTTTTTACATATTTGTTTTCCCTAGAGAAACTGTCTCTTTATTAGAAACTTGTTTTGGGGTGCCTAGGTGGCTCACTCAGTTAAGTGGCTGGCTCTTGATTTCCACTCAGGTCATGATCTCAGGGTCTTGGGATTGAGCCTGTCAGGCTCAGCAGGGCATCTGCTTCAGGATTCTCCCTCTCCCTCCCTCTGCCTCTCGTCTCCCTCCTCCACCCCACCCTGGCCCGTGCATAGGCTCCTGTGCATGCTCTCGCTCTTTCCCTCTCAAAAATAAATAAATAAATCTTCAAAAAAAAAGAAAGAAATTTGTTTAACTGGCTGACCAAGTGTAACATGCTCCCCACAATACAGAAAGCTCAGTAGCTGCATTTTCCTTTCTCCATTGTAGGATCAAAGCCACCAATAGCAGACCAAGTGAGGCCCACATAGTTTCTTAGTCTACATGAAGACAGTAGAGATGATCCACTGTCTTTCAATCTATTGCCTTTCTTTCTTTCTTTTTTTTTTTTTTTAAGATTTTATTTACTTCAAGGAGTCCAATGTGGGGCTCGATCCCAGCACCCCAGGATCATGACCAGAGCCAAAGGCAGATGCTTAACCCACTGAGCCACCCAAGTGCCCCTCTACCATCTTTCAAACACTCCTGTGACTGAAAGTTCACAATCAGGTAAGTATTCTCACATGTTCTTAGAGGCAAATGAGAGGAGGCAGTAGGTTTTGCTCATTTGCTTACTCATTTATTCGTATAGTGGAATCCTGGCTCCTTTTCTCTTACTAGTTGCACACCCTTAGCAAGTAATTTAAACTCTCTTTGCCTCAGCTTTCTGTTCTAGAAACTGGAGAATAAATAACTATGAGTTTCAGAGAGCCATGATGAAGAATAAATGAGATCATCTATACCAAGACCTACAATGGTGTCTGATAAGTACTCCAGAAATGGTGGCTGTCAATTAATTGGACAAAATTTGAGTGCCAATATATTTATTGAATTGATGCACATCAACAGAATAAACCAATACTGATCAAACATCCAAGGGCCTTGTCTCTGGGTTCTGTTTCTCCCCAGCTCTCCCCTGGTAAGCGCACAGGCTGCTGAAACCTCAGGTCACTGTCACCCAGCTGTGTAAATCAAGCACATTTGTCTTCACTGGTCTTTGGTTGGAATGAAGGCACCTCGAAGTATCTTACCCTGCCCAGTGTTGGCTGACCAAGGAGAGAATTTGTCTGCATCTCTATGGGGTTACAAAAGGAGCATCCCTGATGGTTGGGGGATGACTACAAAGGCACCCCTCTGGTCTTCCCAGCCCCACTCTTTCCTCCACTTACAGACATACTCCATAGAGCAGCAAACCTATCTTTTTTCTTTTCTTTTTTTTTTAATTTATTTGACAGAGAAATCACAAGTGGGCAGAGAGGCAGGCAGAGAGAGAGAGAGGGAAGCAGGCTCCCCGCTGAGCAGAGAGCCCAATTCGGGGCTCGATCCCAGGACCCTGAGATCATGACCTGAGCCGTAGGCAGAGGCTTAACCCACTGAGCCACCCAGGTGCCCCAAAAACCTATCTTTTTGAAGCTGTGCATTAAATCACACCACTTCCCTGATTATCCCTTTAAAGGCATCTCTTTGTGTATAAAGTATAAATTCAATGGCCTGGCAAGCCCTCCTCTTCATGTCATCATTCCCATTTTCCCTCCAACTCCACACTCTAGCCTTGACCTTCGTTTTTCAGTTCCTCAAGCAGCCTGTTCTTTATTTTACAGACTTTCTATCTCACTCCCCTTTGGAATTCCCTCTGCCAATAGCCATCTTCTCTTTTCTCTTCATTGGCAAATTCCACCCTACCACTGGGAAATGACTCTGACCCCTAGAGCAGATTAGATCCCCTGGCTTTGCTCTCCTGTAACACCTAGGGTTTCCCCCAACCAGTACTGGAGTCTATTGTGATTATCTGTTTAATACCTGCCTTTCTCAACAGAGTGCAAGTTCTCTCTCTCTCTCTCTCTCTCTCTCTCTCTGTGTATGTTTTTTTTCTTTTTGTCTTTTTTTGTCAGAGACTGAGAGAGAGAGAATGAGAGCACACATGCGTGGGCACAAGCACAGGGAGTGACAGGCAGAGGGAGAGGCAGGACCCTGGGATCATGACCTGAGCTGAAGGCAGACGCTTAACCAACTGAGCCATGCAGGCGTCCATAAGCTTTTTTTCTTTTTTTTTATTGGGTCATCTCTACACCCAACATGGAGCTTGAACTCTCAACCCCAAGATCAAGAGTCCCATGCTCCACCAACTGAGCTTCCATTCAGTGTGTAAGTTTATGGGGCCACAGTCATACCTGTCTTGTTCATGACTACTGCATCCTCAGCTCCTTACCCTGTGCTTGGTCCATACTATCTCTCAACACAGATTTGTTGACTGAAAGAATGAATTAATTAATTAAAGAATAAAGTCCCAAGGGAGAAAAATGAAAATGAATCTCAATGCTGAGAATCATCCTGCCTCCATTAAAGTGACAAAATGCTGGGGCCAGAGAATACGAGATGTGTCTAGATAACCCTCCTACCCTTCAGTTTCCTTATCTATAAATAGCAGACACTAAAAAGCCTATCTTACGGCGTTATGAGGATTAAGTAAGTTAATAGAAATAAAGCTGGCATTGTATGTGATTATTATTTTTATTATTCACAAGGGGCCTTTTTCCTGGATGATGTACCTCCTTCTACACAGTGAAGGCAGAGGCAGTTTACTGAAACAAGCCTGTGTGGGAATGGCCATCTGCGGACTGGCAGTGTCCAGTGCCCCACCCTGGAAGGGCAGGCAGCAAGAGTGGTTGAGGTCACTACTCCCTGGAGTGTCCCGTTATCTACAACATGGTATAAAGTTGAAAGTTATGACCCTGCTCTGTGAAAATGCATAGACGCCACTGCTGCATTTTCAGCCCATCTGGAGAACTGGGCCCAATGAGTATTCCGTCCTTATCCTCTCTAGTCCCCAAGAATAACACATCAAAGAACATGTTTGCATCCCCGGAAAAGATAACAGCACTGCCATAAGCTTCAGGGTCCACACATGCTACAGACAGAATGAATTAATAATTTCACATATTTATAAAATATGAATTAACCTAAGAAATATATAACTCCAAGTAAAATTTCTGCTTTTTAAAACTGAGCAGGGAAAGACACTTTGATAAATGAAAGGCTACTACATTTTAATTATATAGTATCACCAAATTGGCATTTATCACAAGAAACACATCACTTAGATAAACAGATGTTGACAAAATAGAAACATCAGGTTATTTTCAGGGTGGGTGGGGGAATCCAGACAACTGACTTTTGAAATTATATTTGATTATTTGGCTTTCTTTTTAACAATAGAAAAGCAAGTAATATGATCAGCAAGAATTCTAGAGGCTCTACTGCATTTACATAAGCACAGTAAATTACTTGTAAAGACCATGGCATATTTACCTTTGTCTCGTGTATGATATACCATGTCTGTGTGCAACCCAATTCGCTTTGATGGTACACAGCTATTCTCTCGGAAGCCCTGCCTTCTCTTGCTCTGCTCTGTGTTGAGAGATTCCCTTAATAGCTGAACTGGTTTTCCTGGAAAAAGAAAGAGAAAGCAGTCTGAGAAATGCATGTGTTAGATTTCTTCCTTTTCCATAATACTGTAGTGACCACTTACATTCATATTCCAAGGTGTAAAGATCTATACATCAGCTTTGTAAACAAGTGGTAAAAATGTAAAGAAGTATCCAATATTAGCAATACCATAGCAAAGAAAAAATTTGCCAATCTACTCTACAAGGACATAATATACTAAAATTCAACGTTTTTTCTTCTCATTTCCTTGATCCTGAAACAGTACTATATCTGCAAGAATGCTATAAACATGTGGATTTTTTATTACTGGAGCTTGGGGATGATTTTGTTGCTAAATAGGCTTGAGGGGGGACTATGTATTATCTATGAAATGTTTCTAAACGTTAAAGACACACCATTAGAAAAGAGCAACTTTGTAGCTTAATGTTCTACTTCCTTATAAAGAATTTTCCAATTGGAACCTGAAATAATACTGTTATTATATATAATACACACATATAAATATATATAAGTATATATAAATACACACACATAAATATATATAAGTATATATAAATACACACACATATACTCACACACCCACACAGAGGCTCTATAACCACAACAGAAAAAATAAGATTTTAAGAAGAAGAAAGTATTAGTAAAGAAATATGCCACCCGAGATGGAAGGCCTTTATATGTAAAGCCAAGAATACTTACTTCCATATTGCAAAATGTCAAGTTTTGCAGAGATAATAGCACTGGCTAAAAAATGTTAATTACAATAAATCTCCCAGAAACTCCCTGAGCTAGAATCTCTCTCTCTGTAGTTCAGGATGGTCTGTAGAGCGGACCAAGGAGCTGGCTCCTGCTTTCCTCTCCTGTTCTCTAGCCTTTTCTGAATGGTCCCAGGTAAACTAGAAAATTTCCTCATGGCATCCAAAAGGACCTGAAGTTATCCTTAGTGGAAACTCCCTAGGGACCCCCTCAGCCACAGCCATGAACACCCAGCCAGAGATTCACCAGAATCAGGCTTGAGAGACCCCTCACAACTGGGGCCACCTGATCTCTTAGCAATGCCCACCTGGGCAGACACCCAAGACCTGCACCCACACACGGAGCCACCGAGGGAAGGGACAGGATTCTTCCTGCTCCACACTCCTCCAACCTCCACATGGATCTGAGCCAATTCGTTCTTCCTACTAGCACACTCAGGGAAAGCCTGTTGAGTACAGAATCAAAGAGCAGGGCACAGAAAGAGGAGAGGCTGGAACAGTGTGTGGTATTGGCACTTGCCAGAACCCTAAGTACTGAAAGTTCTTCATACCTGTTCCTTCACAGCATAAAGGGTGACACTGCTGAATTCCAAGCTGTGATCCTAAAGGATATGATAAAACTTATTTGAAAACAGGGAAGAAGGGAGATAGCCAATGTATAAAAACTACCTTGAAAAAAAGAAGTAAGAACTACCTTTTATTGGAAATTTCTGTTGTACTAAGGGCTCTGCATGCATTATCTCTAGACGTTTCTATGATCAATCAATTCTACAGAGGATGAAACTGAAGCTCAGAGACATTAAGTAACTTGCCCAAGATTACATAGCTGGTGATATCTGAGTTAGGTTTGAACCCAGATTTTTAAGACTAATCACTAAACCAAACCATACTGCTTTATCTTTACAGATTAGGCAAATGTGGACAGTATGAAAAAGAACCCACTTATTGATTTGACAAGCAAGACTTTTTATCAAAATACATGACAAGCTTATAGATAGTGTTTGAAGGAAAAACATTACGAAGGCGTAAATAAATGTTAGTTTGTCTTTATATTGTACACATACGAATATACCCACTGTGGTTAACTTAATGGAATGGTGCAAACACAGGAAAGCACATGTAAGGCAGAAAGGCTGTATCACGTGATCAAATGATCTGATTCTGTGGTCATTAGGGTTTCCCTCCAGCCATATGACAAGAACCTACATGGTTAACCCCAGAGGATGCAAAGAGCAAGGTTGCTGCCTCCTTCTGTGGGTTAATCAAAGAACAATACTAAGTGTAGTGTAGTTTCCTGACTGGATTCTGGAACAGAGAAATGACACGAATGGGAAAACTAGTGAGTTTAGTTAGAATTAATGTACAATCAGTGTTAATTCCTTGGTTTTGAGATATACCCCATGGTTATTTAAAATATTAACATTAGGACAAACTGGCTGAAGGGTATATAGGAACATTATACTATCTTTGGAATTTTTCCACAAATCTAAAGTTATTTCAAAATTTTAAAAAATGTGTTTAAAAAGATTAGTAAAATTTAAATATAAAAATAAGTGAGAAAGAAAGAACACAATGCTAGAGGCCAGGAAATCATCTTTTCTCATCATATCCAAACAGAAAAGCAGGATAATTTTGCAAATGTTCCTAATAAGATCACACAGATGCGAAATTATTGGCTGTATATTTAAATAGAGAGAAAGATGATTTTCAAAGATTTAGAAATATGCATCAGTAAAGCCAAAATCTTGCTTTGTCTGAGTAACTCTCTGGCGAGCTTACCCTCTTGCTAGTACATCATTGTAAGAGATTCTTTTTATTGGAGTAAGTATCAAATGAATCTGCTACTAGACACAAAAGAAGACTTGAAAAAAAAATAGCAAAAAAATACCATGTTCTTGGTCAAAGACTTAGCATCCTAAAATTCAGTTTTCCCTATGTCAGTCTGTAAACCTGACATGTTTCCAACTAAAAATTTAACTATTTCTGTTGGGGAACTGGATAAGCTGGTTTCAATGTCCTTAAGCAAGCAAGAATAGCCATGAAAATCAGGGCGGGGGGGGGGGGGGGAATAGGAGAGAGTGTGAGAACAAGCCAGATTTTAAAATACATGATTAAACTATAGTTTTAATTTTTTTTAAGTAGGCTCCGTGTTGGACTTGAACTCATGACCCTGAGATTAAGACCTGAGCTGAGATCAAGAGTCAGACTGTTGACTGACTGAGCCACCCAGGCACCCCTAAAAGTACAGCTTTAAAAACAAAGTGGTACTGGTGCACACAGGTCAAACTGATCAATGAAATAAAACATAATGTTCGTAAAAGACTTAAATTATTGGGGCACCTGGGAGGCTCAGTCAGTTAAGCATCTGCCTTCAGGTCAGGGCATGATTCCAGAGTCCCGTGCTTCTCCCTCTCCCTCTGTTCCTTGCCTGCTCATGCTAACTCTTGCTCCCTTACTCTCACTCGCTCACTCTCTCAAATAAATAAATAAAACCTTTTTTTAAAAAAGACCTAAATTCTTGAGGTAAGTTAATATATAACACTAACTTTTCAAAACATTAATGAAAAGATGTATCATTCAATAAATGGTGCTGAGGCAAACAGGTAGCTATGTGGAAAATGTTAGTAAGGCTGGTCTTTACCTTGTACCTCCCAACAAAAATAAATTCCCAGATGGGTCAAATATGAACTACAGGCAAAGAAATGAAAACCTGGAAGAATTTTTTTAAATAACCTACTTTGGGAAAATCCTCTTGTATAAAATAAAACCTTAAAGTCATAAAAGATAAAGACCTGGATATCTGTCTATATAAAAAATAAAAATTTTCTGCATAGGGTAGGGAGTGAAGAGATGAAATAAAATAAAACACAAATGGCAAACTGGTAAATATGTGTGTGATTTATCTCTCAGAAAAAAAGACTAGCATTATTAATATATAAAGATCTATAAGAAATCAACAAGAAAAGGAATGAAACTCAATAGAAAAGTGAACAAAGGATGTGAACATATAGGTCACAGAGTAAGAAATACAAACAGCTCTTTAAACTTTTTTTTTTCCTTTAAGCTTTTTTATTTAAACATATAATGTAACCCCACCCCCCTCTCCCAACCCCTCTCCCCCCCACTTCCCTCAGTTTGTTTTATGACATTAAGAGTCTCTTTTGGTTTGTCTCCCTCCCAATCCCATCTTGTTTCATTTTTTTCTTTTCCTACCACCTTAACCCCCACCCCCGTTGCATCTCCACTTCCTCATATCAGGGAGATCATGTGATAGTTGTCTTTCTCCAGTTGACTTATTTCGCTAAGCATAATACACTCTAGTTCCATCCATGTCGTCGTAAATGGTAAGATTTCATTTCTTTTGATGGCTGCATAGTATTCCATTGTATATATATACCACCTCTTCTTTATCCATTCATCTGTTGATGGACATCTAGGTTCTTTCCATAACTTGGCTATTGTGGACATTGCTGCTATAAACATTCGGGTACACGTGCCCCTTCAGATCACTACGTTTGTATCTTTAGGGTAAATACCCAGTAGTGCAATTGCTGGGTCATAAGGTAGCTCTATTTTCAATTTTTTGAGTTAAGCTAAGATGTTCACCCTTACCAAGATAGGTATACATTAAACTACATGAAAGCACTATTTCACCTTCCAAACTGGCAAAAACCAGACATTTGACATCACACTGTGTTACCAAGGATGTGAGGAAACAGGCATTCTCATATATGGCTGGCACAAGTATACACTGGTATCTTGTTAAGGGAAGAAAGCAAACCCAATTTCAAACAAAACCACCAGCGCTCATACCTTCCAACCTAGCAATTCCAATTCTAGTGATTTACCTGCCAGGCTCACTCTAGCACTTGCAAAATCCCACAACTACAAGAACATTAATACCACATTGTTGTTGGTAGCAAAATATTAGAACTTACCTAAATACACATCAGTAGAGGATGGGTTAAATAATCTAGGTAACACCCATGTAATGGAATACCATGCCACAGATGCTCCATAGGGGCTGAGAGGGAAAGCCCTTCAGAATCTACTGAGTAAAAAAGGGAAACAATGAATAACGTGCCATCATGGGGGGTGGGGGTGTTTATACATGGAGATAGGCAGACAGTTGGCTGAGGGTACAAATGTAGGAGGAGACTTGGTGACAGAATTTTGTCGGTTTTTTCTGTTGGCCTCACTAATGATTTTACGATGAACATTAATTCCATTTTAAATAAGGAAAATAAACAAAGCTAATTTTATAAGAAACTCAATCAAATGCCCCGTGACTACTCAAACGCATTTCTGAGAAGAAAGTGAAAACAAATAAAACCACCTGGTTCTTGAGGTCCCCCTCCCAGATCCTGAGTGGTCCCCACCCTCTCCCTAGGAAAACAATGTAGTGTTAAACCCTCAAAGCCTCCCAGCTCAGTTGTTAAGGTAATTGTGTTTATTCTTTTCCAAACAAAGTAATTTGAATCAGAAAAGTAAATGTGCTCAGTCTTCAAGCTCTTTGATGTCATCTTCCTCCTTGCTCTAGAGTGTGCGACACCGCCCACAGCACGGCTGCCCAGAGTGTGACACACAAATTCTATAAGCATTGCCATAGCTACACCATTTTGCTTGTGATAATGATGTAAACCAAATAAAACATAAAGAAAATCAAATTTGAAATCAAATAATAGGCCCCCAAAAACACAAGCTGTGGGTTTTTTCTGCCCTTTGAACACTTGTGGAGATGATGAAACTTCGGAGTATTTTTAAATTTCGGAACAATTTTTAGTGTCACAGAGTCCCCGAGACAAGACTATTTTCTTTCCTGAAAATAACATCTGATCAAGGCAAATGGTATGTTTGAAACATTAAGAGCCAGCATCAGTACCTCCTGAGCCTATCAGTTGCTTTCCCTCTAGATGACCCTTGTTAAACATCATACCAGCTCTAAATGTGATTTTAGGATTTTAGGTTTCTAAGACTCTGAAGCTGGTGGCTGTTTAGTCATGCAGGCTGGATCTATTCAGGCAAAGGACAGAGCCATCCATGCTGTATTAGATGAACTGTTCGAGTCGTCCAAATCAAATCCTCTGGTCTATGAGACACCTACTGTCTCCTCCACCTCAAAGCGCCGAGCTATCAGTCCACTCTGAACACTTTGTGGAGTGATGGGTCTATCACCTGGAGCTCCAGTTTCTTTTAACTGTTTCCCCCTTTTTAATATTCCCTTTTCCCCCTTTTTCATGTAAAAAACAAATTTGAAGTTGGAAGGTATTTAAGAAGAAAAAAAATAGAAAAAGATTCAAAAGAAATCTGCTGGACCATCCTTTGCTCATTTAACACCCTAAGGTTAAGCTTCTTTAATGGCATTTAAATCCTTGGGTTTGGGGTTTTGTTTTGTTTTGTTTTGTTTTTCATTACTTTATGTACTTGCAATAAAAACATTCTTTAGACTTTAGAAATTCTAAATAAAACAAGAACAAAAGAGCGGTCCTTCTTTTCAGCTCTCCACCCAAATGTTACCATTGTAAATCAAGGTAAGAAAGTAAATTAACTGCTGGCATTTAAATGTTTGCTGTCCCAAATATTTATTCCTCTCCACTCCCCTAAATTTGTTTCATACAAAACAATGCTCATAAAAACAATAAATATTCATTCTTTATCTACTAAAATTTTTAGATCAAAGTACTGTGTGGCCCAAATCCTCAATAGCAAAAAAGTAACATTGTTTGTTCAGCAGGAAGCCTTCAACTTCCCAACAGCAACCTGACTGAGTACGGTTCCCATTTATCTCTAAGTGCTGCAGTGCTCAGTATAGACATAATAATCTGATTACAAATCCATATTTGCACAGACGCTTTGCAAACCGAGTTTCACTTACCCTTTACATGCACACTGTGCTGGCAGGCCTGCCCATTGTTGCACACACCACACCAAGCTGTCTTTCTGTGTTTGCATGTTTGTTTCCCACTGCTAGAATGTACACTCTAGGGAGGAAGTCGAGTCTCTTCTATCTCTGCAGCCTCACAGCAGGTTATGCCTTCTGGAGGGTGTCAGGGGAGTCCTTCGCAGAAGAGGTGACAAACCTGAGTCTTGAAGAATGTTCAAGCACAGGGAAGCCACATGACCAAAGGCCTAGAAAGCTGCCAGAGTTCAGAATACCTGGAACCTACAGTATGACCTTGGGCCAGATGGCGTAAGACTGCTGCGTGGGAAAAGAAAGCCTGAGGGATAGTCCACAGTGGGGCACAGGGACTTTTTAGTCCCCTTGCTGTAAGCAACAGGGGGTGTTCACTGAACATGTTTTCCTCTTGCAAATCTTTATCTTTATTCATGTTAATTGGGGGAAAAAAACATTATTTCATTGTTAAGAAAAAGCAAATAGTAAAAAAGTACATAGAATAAAAAGCAAACGATTCTGCCCCATTGCATAGAGGTAACTCTTTAGTGTTTATCATGGACTTGGACTTTCCAATGAAGCATATATTAAGCAAAAAATTGTCATGATCAGATTTTGTACCAAAAAAATCACTTTTTAGTATAAGGTAGTGTAATTGCAGACAGGGAGACTCTCCACATAACTGGGGCAGTTCTTACAGATAGGATGAGAGCCAGTGCAGCGGGTAGTGCCAAGGGGCGGAGACAAGGGCACTTGGGTCCTCGTCATTTGCAAAGGTGACTGAGAGGGGAGAGTCGAGGTAACACCTTGATTTGGGCTTCCATTAATGGGTTTGGAAATACAGAAGAAACATGGGTTTGTGGGAGGAAAGTAGGAATATAATTTTGGACCTGATGAGTTTGATGTGGCCATGGGCCAACCAAGAAAGGATGTCCTGGATCTGGGGCCGAAGAGAGAGATATGGAGTAAATTTTGTGTGATGGTGAGATTGCTCGGGAAGAACAAGAGGAAGACCTGTATTTAAGAAACAAACAGAGGGGTACCTGGGTGGCTCAGTGGGTTAAAGCCTCTGCCTTTGGCTCAGGTCATGGTCTCAGGGTCCTGGGATCAAGCCCCATATCGGGCTCTCTGCTCAGCGGGGAGCCTGCTTCCCCCTCTCTCTCTGCCTGCCTCTCTGCTTATTTGTGATCTCTCCCTGTCAAAAGAAATAAATAAAATATTAAAAAACAAAAACAAAAATAGAGATGGGCCCTTTACAGGGAAGTGGAGAAGGAGCAGATCTAGACGGGAAGAAAGGAGAATAGAGTCACAGTCAGTAAGTCAGGATAGACATTCAGGAAGGATCAGCACTGTCAAATGCAGTGGAGGGAACAAGTAATTTGATTCAAGTGAAAACAAGCTTTGTTCTTAGTGGTCATCAGGGAGCTTAACTGGAATGGGTTCAGCACGTCAGTTATATATATTATTAGAAAAGGACAGGAAGGAAATATAACACAATGTCAACAGTAATTATTTCTGGGCATTGAGATTATGGGTGATTGTTACTTCCTTCTGTTCCTAGAAAAGAGCTGAGGGGTCAAGGGAGGAAGAAGGTACAATATTCCAACAGGAAAATATTTTTAAAATTATACGGATAAAACAAAATTATTTAACATGTTCAAACATTTATTGTCCCAAGGGCAGATACCAACTTTATAGGGAAGATGGCATAAAATAACATTGCTGCTACATGTCACTGTTTGCTACTATGTGAAGGTACCACAGGAAGCATAGCGGGAAACTCTCTGTTTTCCTTGGCGACCCCACAAAGCCAGCTCAGGAATCCATAGCAGCATGTTCTCCAAACTTCAGCCATTTATGTCCATGGCTTGTGTCAAATCCCTTTACCACCATCGTATTATTTAGTAAACATTGTATTTAAACCAACTCACTTTTTAAATTTAAATGGATCCATTTATATCACAACAGTAAATGGAAAATCATTATCATAGAAAATGGAAGGTAACTGAAAAATAAGTATAATGAAAACAAAACTACTATCAGTAAGTCTGGCAAGATGATTTCAACAACCCAAAGTTTCCAGCCTGAGGCTTGAACTAGCACTCCAGTCAAAAGGAAGCTCTATAAGCACTGAAGTAGATAAAGCCTTACTGGTATTTAGTTTGGATTTCTCTAGAAACAAACCCTCAAATAAGAATTCAGTTGCAAGTAGTTTACTTCAAAGGTAAAAGAAGCATTGGAACACAAATGAGGGAGTTAGGAAGAGAGATAGAAAAGGGAAAGTAGTTAATAAATGATGTGTTATCAAGCCAGCAATCACTCTGGGCAACTGAAGCTTACTTCCTCTGGGGAAACTCTGGGAGCCAGTGCAGAAGACACCTCAGCATTGGCCCACAGAAAGCATGAGAGAGCTGGGGTATTGATACATCAACCATTGCTGAAGGCTGATCCTGGGGCTGTTAGTTCCCCGCAACCCTGGGCTACTTTGTGAGCATCACAGCAGGCCCCCGAGGAAAGAGAAGACCTCAGGCAAAGAATACTATGCTGCCCTTGCAAGTCTGGCAGGGGTCCTCTGACTGGATAAACATGAAGAGCGATGGGTGGGGCCCCACAGAGGCTGCTAGATACCAGACTGAGACTGAAAGAGAACAGAAAGGGAAAGAGCTTTCTCCTTATTTGAGTCAAGAGAATGTATTCTGGACCTAGCAATCACTCAAAATCCTCTCTCATACAACCAAGCTAAGGCTCCAGCACCCTGTGAAATTTCCAGGCACCCTGGAAGGCCCGAAGCAGCACGGACAGATGGAGTCTAACCCAACAATGCTCCTGAAGGGTTGGGCTGAATCTCATCCAAACCTGGCCACTGAAAAACAGATCTTTTAAAATATTTTAAAATTTAAGTATTCTTTCCTCCCTGTCAATTCGAAATAGCCTCATCATATCTGCTTGCCCAATGAAGTCATCAAAGATTCTTCTCTATGGAAGAAAGCCATTAGAAAGAAATTGACCACCTAGACAAACGAGAATATGAATGGCCATTTTAAAAAGGAATTTTTGCTCTTAGGAAAGAACTGTCAAATTCCCCCAAGCAATAGCTTCCCTGATTCCCTTAAAATATGGTTTATTAACCCTCCTACACTGTTGGTAGGAATGCAAGCTGGTGCAACCACTCTGGAAAACAGCATGGAGGTTCCTCAAAAAGATGAAAAAAGAGCTACTCTGCGACCCAGCAATCACACCACTGGCTATTTACCCTAAAGATACAAATGTAGTGATCCAAAGGAGCACATGCACCCGAATGTTTATAGCAGCAATGTCCACAATAGCCAAACTATGGAAAGAACCTAGATGTCCATCAACAGATGAATGGATAAAGAAGAAGTGGTATATATATACAATGGAATACTATGCAGCCATCAAAAGAAATGAAATCTTGCCATTTGCAATGGCATGGATGGAACTAGAGGGTATTATGCTGAGTGAAATAAGTCAATCAGAGAAAGACAAAGGCAATTATCATATGATCTCCCTGATATGAGGAATTTGAGAGGCAAAGTTGGGGGTTTGGAGGGTAGAAAAGGAAAAAATGAAACAAGATGGGATCGGGAGGGAGACAAACCATAAGAGATTCTTAATCTCACAAAACAAACTGAGGATTGCCGGGATAGGGAGATGTGGAGAGGGTGATTAGGTTATGGACATTGGGGAGGGTATGTTCTATGGTGACTGCTATGAAGTGTATAAGCCTGACAATTCACAGACCTGTAGCCCTGGGGCAAATAATACATTATATGTTAATAAAAAAAAATAAAATAAAAATTTTTAAAAAGGAAAAAATATATGGTTTATTTACAAATATCAAACTATCCACCCACCCATGGTTCACAACTATCATAATGGCTAAAATACAGGGACTGTGTGCTACCAAACTGTGTGTGGCTATTTTTTTTAGATATTCTTTCATTCAACAAATATTTATTGGACTATATACAAGAAACTATTCTAGGTGCATTGATATAGCAGTGAACAAAACACAAAAATCCCCTCCCTTTAGGGACCTATATTCTTGTGGGGAAGCCAACAAATAAATAATAGGTATGGGATGTCTGCTGGTAAGAAGTACTGTAACTAAAGCAGGAAAGGAGGACAGGGAGTACCAATGGCTGTGGAAGGGTTATCATTTTAAAGAGGATGATCAAAGAAGACATTACTGACAAGGGATATTTGGAAATACCAAGAGAATATGAGGGAGTAAGTCATGTAAAGAACTAGAGAAAGATTACTACAGTGAGAGGAAATAGCCTATGTAAAAGGTCCTGGGGCAGAGGCATGCCTGACATCTGAGGAACAGCATGAAAAGTGGTGAGACTGATGTAGAGCAAGCAAGGGGAAAAGCAGGAGTGAGACTAGAAAGTCAGGGATGAGTGTAGATTGTACAGAGTCATATAGGCTATGGGGCACCTGGGTGGCTCAGTGGGTTAAAGCCTCTGCCTTTGGCTCAGGCTCAGGTCATGATCCCAGGGTTCTGGGATCGAGCCCCACATCAGGCTCTCTGCTCAGCAGGGAGCCTGCTTCCCTTCCTCTCTCTCTGCCTGCCTCTCTGCCTACTTGTGATCTCTGTCTGTCAAATAAATTAATTTGGGGTAAAAAAAAAAGAA
>RCUC01148789.1:0-32650 GCA_003697995.1 Taxidea taxus jeffersonii | reverse complement strand
TTTTTTTTTTTTAAGTTGACCCCGCAGGCTGCCAAGGACTTGACGATGTGCACCAGGTTTGTGAGGCACCAATATAAACACCATTCTTCCTGACAGAGTAATAAGCTCTGGTTAGAAATGTGAGTACCTGGGTGGCTCAGTGGGTTAAGCCTCTGCCTTCAGCTCAGGTCATGATCTCAGGGTCCTGGGATCGAGCCCCGCATCCGGCTCCCTGCTCAGCAGAGATCCTGCTTCTCTCTCTCTCCCTCTGCCTGCTGTTCTGCTTGTGTTCTCTCTCTTTCTCTCTGTCAAATAAATAAATAAAATCTAAAAAAAAAGAAAGAGAAGAAGTTTCAATGCTGTAAAGTTGTAACATTTCAGTTTAGTCTGTAAATTTAGTGCAATCAACAAGACAGGTTCATAAGAAAGAGAAAATGCTTGGAGTGTCTGGCTGGCTCAGTCTGTAGAGCATGTGACTCTTGATCTCAGTGTTGTGAGTTCAAGCCCCATGTTGGGCGTGGAGCCTACTTTTAAAAAATGCTTAAATACAGCCAAAAGTTTTTGAAAATAAATTCCATCACATTGGAAGATTGACCAACCTGATACCAAAGTAGAAAAACACAGTGTTTTAAAAAATAAAATATTAAGAGAAAAATGGATAAAAGATAACTGGGATTGCAGAGTCAAGACATATTCCCATTTAGGCAAAAATTTAAATTCCAGTATGCATGTCTTTTTACATCAGTTGATAGAGAATAGTCTATTAAATACATGGTCCTGGGGCGCCTGTGTGGCTCAGTCGGTTAAGCGTCTGCGTTCGGCTCGGGTCATGATGCCAGGGTCCTGGGATCCAATCCCACACTAGTCTCCCTGCTCAGCGGGGAGTCTGCTTCTCTCTCTCCCTCTGCCCCTCCACCCTGCTTGTGCTGTCCTCTGTCAAACAAATAAATCCTTTTTTAAAAAATGTAATAGATCTTTAAAGTAAATGACTCCTTAACAATGTTGAAGACCAACAATAGACTGAAATAGAATATTTGTGATATGTATAACATATAAAGGATTATACCCAGAATAAAGCACCACTATAAATCACTGAAGAAATGGAAAGACTATGAATAGGCAATTCACAAATTAATAAATATACTTAGGGTAACACATACTGTGCTGTGCCCCAGTCCTGATGGATGTATCTCCCCAGCTGCTGGGGTGTTGCTGGCTGCCTGCCCTCAGCGTTCAGCCCTCTCTGGGAATGCTTCTTGCTGGAAGGTTCGCTTCACCCAAAGGCTACGTATCTTCCCAGGGCAGCCCTCATCCAGACTGGGGGAAGCAGGGGTTATAAGAGCTTGGCCACCATGCTCTAACTCAGGACAGCTTGCAAGGGTCAGCCTAGCTTCAGAGATCACCAAGAAGTCAGCTGAGGCCTTAGCCAAGCATCCCAACTTTCCCTCTGCCTAATCCTGCCTCCTTCCCTTCCCCCTTCCCCTATGGGTGTTAATCAAAAGAGAGCACTCCTTCATAAACACAGGCACCCACATCTCCATCTCAGCATCTGCTTCGCAGGACCTGACCTACAGCAGTCAGTAAACATGAAAAATGCCTTGCCCCAGTTCTCATTAGGAAATGCAAATTAAAAAACAAACAAAAACTAAAGGTCCTATTTTGCTCATTACATTGGCAACATTTTCAAGGACTGGTAGTACTCAGGGAGAGTGTGGGAAAAAGAGCATTTCATGAACTTTCAGAACTGTCTTGAAACTTTTAAGTCATTTTTGGAAAGCAATTTGCCAAAATCTGTCAATTCCACCTATTGGTAAGAATCTTAGAGAAATGTTAGTATGTATGTACAAACATATACATATATATATGCATATATATTCATACATATATATCAGTTCATTGAAACTCTTTTAAAAAGGTTTATTCTTTATTTGAGAGAGAGAGAGAGAGTGAGAGGGAGGGGGAGGGGCAGCGGGAGAGGGAGAGAATCTCAAGCAGACTCCCCACTGAGCACATAGCCCGACACCGGGGTTAAGCTCAGGATCCTGAGACCATGACCTGAGCCGAAATCCAAGAGTCAGGCACTTAATTAAACTGAGACACCCAGGCATCCCTGAAATATTCTTTTAAGATTTTATTTTTTTAAGTAATCTCTACATCCAATGCGGGGCTCGAACTCACAACTCTGAGATCAGGAGCCGCACGCTCCACTGGCCGAGCCAGCCAGGTATCCATTGAAACATTTTTAATTAATGAAAAACTGCAAACAGCAGTACATGAACTGTTTTGTAATCTGCTCAGCATTCCTTCTTTTGGAAACCGCCACTTTCCCTCTCACTTAGGGCCAGTGGTGTTGTCACTCATAACAGCTCTGTGATGGTTCATTTTATGTCAACCTGACTGGGTTAAGGGATGCCCAGATAGCTGTTTATTTCTGAGAGTGACTGTACGGGTGTTTCTGGAAGGGATTAGCATTTGAATCAGTAGACTGAGTAAAGTAACCCCTCACCAACCGCCACGCCAGTGTGGGTGGACAACAGCCAATCCTTTGTGGTCCTGAGTAGAACAAAAAGGCAGAGGAAGAGCGGATCTGTTCTCTTCTTGAGCTGGACGACCATGCTTGGACATCAGTGTTTCTGGTTCTCAGGTGTCTGGCCTGTACTGGGACTTAATTCCATTGGCCCCTCCTGGTTCTCAGATCTTCATGTTTAGACTAGAACACCACCACCAGCTTTCCTGGGCCAGTCATGAGGCTTCTCTGCCTCTGTAATCTTGTGAGCCAATCCCTCATAATCAACTTCTTTCTCTATATCTATATCTGTATCGATATCTATCTATTTATATCTTCGATTGGTCTGTTTTCTTGGAGAACCCTGATTAATACAAGTTCCTTCCTCTCTCTGGGCACAATGGCCAAGGCCTGGCTAAAAAAACAGCATTTGGCCAACCACTTGGACCCAGTGACAGATCCAGAGGTGGGTACTGACTCCATCAGGGCCAATCTGAGACTTGCTCTAGAACTGATGGAAGGACACTGGTATAAAGAAGGTACCTAGGCAGAGTAGTTGTTAAACTACGGGCTGTCAGGGGCCCTCTTCTCTGGTGCATGGCAGGATGAAACCAACACACACACACACACACACACACACACACACACACAGGCTCATCAAGAGATGGGAACATTGATGTCTGAAGCAATCGTTCTGTATCTAGTTCCAGCTATGCCTGAATCTTCCATTTCAATAAACCAGTAATTTCCCTAATTTGCTAAAACAAATTTAAAATAGGTTGATAAATCTTTCAACCAAAAGAGTACTTACATAGCTTGTTGAGCAGCAGGGGACATGTTAGGCAAGTGACAGTGCTGGGCAGAGAACAAGACATAGAGTGTACTAAAGTAATAATAATGAAAAAAACAAGTGACAGTACCTTCATACCAAGAGTCGGCACATTGGGGTACTTCTGTCGCTCCTCAGTTCGTTAAGTGTCTGACTTCCACCTGGGGCCTGATCTCAGTGTCCTGGGATCGAGCCCCACGCCCAGCCCTGTGACCAGCTCTGCGCTCAGTGGGAGTCTGCTTGTCCCTCTCCCTCAACTTCAGCCCCACCTACCCCCAACCCTCGCTCATGCGCTCTCTCAAATAAACACAATCTTTAAAAAGGACAAAAAGGAGTTGGCAAACTTTTTTCAGCCAGGTAGTAATTATTTTGTTTTAGGCTTGGCAGGTCACACAGTCTGCATCACAACTCTTCAACTCTGCTGTGGCAGCCAGAATTGGCCCTCAGGAAAACGCTGGCCAAGCCCTACTATACCGTGGAAGCACGCAGTAGTTAAAAAGTGCTGTCCTATAGATACTCAAGTAGTAGGATAACATTTTGCAACATAACCGCATGGGTTGGGGTTTCCAGTAATTCCTTCTAGCCTCTCCGCGTGAGAGCCTTGGCACCTGCAGGCATTCTGAATATTCTTCCTTCAGGTACCTGCCTGGCTTGCTCCCTGCCTCCTCAGATTGCTTCTCAAATGTCTCCAGGAGCTTTTCCCCTGGACATGCTCTCTCAAATCATGAGCCTTTTCCATCCCTGCCTTTCCTTCTCCCCTGCTTTATGCTGCTCCTTTGTTATTTCCCCATTTAACATACCCTGCATTTCCCTACTCAGCAAGCTCCACAAGGACAGGTATGTTAATCCGTGTTATTCTCTATTCCAGTGCTTGTAACAGGCTCTGGCACATAGTAGATGCTGAGTAAATAGCTGTTAAATAAAGAATAATAATGGTCTTTTCTATCTAGTACTTCCTATGTGCCGGGCACCGTAAAAAGCGCTTTGCCCTTATTTATTTAATTTATATTAAAGCATTTCCTATAAATACACATTTAATTCATATTAATTATGTATTACTATACAATAGGTTAATCTGTGGTTCAATTTATATTAATCCTCACAACAACCATTTGCAGTCGGTCCCGCTACTATTGTCTATTTGATGTGTATCTGGACAGTGACAAAGCGGGTACCTAGTTGTCCCAGAGAAAGGCCAAAAAGCAACACAAGCAAAGTTAAAATCCTTAGCTTTTCCTTCCAAAATAGTTCTTCAAAACCCACAGTGAAGGTAAATGTGTTGAAAGCCAAGGCTTTTGGCTTTTGCAAGAGCTGAACTTTTAAAAAATTAAAAAAAGAAATGGAAGCAGATTTTTTTGTATCCCAAAACCAAGTATCAGAAGGATTTGAGTATAAAGTTTATCCTTAAATAATAGTTTGGGATGAACACATGCCTTTTAGAAGGAGACGGAAAAAACACTCTTGGCTTTGGGGTGCCTGATAGCTTCGTTGGTGGAGCGTGCTGCTCTTGATCTCAGAGTTGTAAGTTTGAGCCCCATCTTGGGTATAGAAATTACCTTAAAAAAAACTTTTAAAAAATCACTCTTGGTGTAGCTGGGTGATCTTTTCAGAGTAAGAGGACAGCAGAATGGACCCCTGGTGTGCATCTGGAGCAATCTAGAACAGACCTGGATTATCTGGTCTGTCCCAGGAGGCTGAAAGCTGCATCTCCAAGAACGAGGGCAGATCAGGACACAGAGTAGCGCGGACTGACTGAAGTTCCTGGCATAAGGACCAGGGCAGCCCAAAGCCCCTGGGATCCTCTTAAGAAGGCAGAGGCAGCTGAGGGGGGCGCATGGGCAGACCCAAAGGGAATTGGAATCTGGCTGAGAAGTTTCCAGAGCATGAGGCCTGAGTAGAAGAGACCACAGTGTGAAGGAGGTCATCTTCACATCTCCACAATCTTCAGTGGTCTTCACCCCTAAGCCATAGCACAGAAGCTGCCTGCTCCCATCCTACTTACTCCTAGGAAGAGGGAAAATCTACCTTCACTGAGAATTTATCTAATAGAGGATGTGATCTAGAAGATATGCGATCAAGTTCTCTGGTTTTCACCTAAGAACTGAGCGAAGAGCGAAATGAAGTGCAAGATGGATTAAGAAAATGATAGTTTGTGTGCATGAGATGGGTGATCATGAGACCAGTCCCTCTTTCTCCAGTGTGGAAAGATCTCCAAGGCACAGCGTAAAGTGGAAAGGAAGCAAGCCGTAAAACACGATGTAAAGTGCATTCCCATTTCTGCAAATGAAAGTAGAGGGGAAGTGGCGTGGACGGGGGGACTTTCCCTTTTTAGTCCATGGCCTTCTTCTGGTTTGAACTTTTGCTATCTAGCTGCTTTTTGTACAAATGCAACAATGAACTTTAAAAATGTTGTGATGATGTTGCGTAGACTTCTTTTAAACTCAAGCACCGTCATTTCAGGACCACCTTCCTTCCCTTCCCTCCTCCACCCCCACAGGCTGATGGAGTGGTCTTGCCACAGCACATATATCATATATTATTGAAAATGATAAGCTCTTGGGTTTATCTTCTCCACTAAACTCTGGGTTCCTCAAGGGCAAGGAACGTATCTTATTCATCTTTGTGCCCAGAATCTTCTAGGATTTCCACACATACATGATGAATGAGTGAGGAAAAAAATGGTAATAAACCTACTTCTGACTTCAGATTAGTCCCTGAGTTCTATTTTATCACGTTTTAAAATATCACTATTATGACCTACTTAAAATTTGAGTATGAAAGCTTAAACAGAAAAAGCCCAAATTAATAAAAGCAAAGCAGAGCTCCTCATTGAAAGTGAGTTTTCCGACAACTCTCTGAAGATTAAAATGCCTTATTTAAGATGAAGGCACCAACAAACGGCACGAGTATTATGAATGATCAACAGTCTCCTATCTTTAAAATTCAGGCCTAGAATTTTATGTAACGATGATTTCATCTATAGCTTCCTTTCAGTATAACATTTGGATGTTAGCAGGCACTAAAAATACATAGGGGAAAATCAAAGGAGCACCTCTGAATCCAAGCAACAGGATGAAACCCAACTCCCCTCCTTTCAAGACTTTAGGAGACCTGAGAACGTAACTAAGACAGGTCTCGATAAGGTGACAGACTCCAAATTATTATGACTGAAAGGAACCAGAACTTGACATACTAAGCACCCAAACTCAAAACTGAAAAAACTCACACATAGAATTCTGAGGTCTCCGTACAGGTGAGAGAGAAAGGTCAGTGGATTTGCAGACTTCTAGATTGTTCTCTGGGGTCAAAATGGGGTGTGGAAATGGGGCTCCCCAGGTTTGGGAGAAAGGGTGTGAAGAACACAGTCATGCTCGAGGGATACCATCGTAGGACGCCTCCTCATTGCTCTGGGGCTGCTCCTGCTTCCGTGGGAGGCGGAAAGAATCCATTTCAGGAACCGAGAGCAGTGAGGGAGGAAGTGGAAACAGCTTGGGTAGGAATGGGCATCTTACCAGGACCCCTTGTTCCTCTTTCCCACTTCAGTTCTTCCCCCTGGGTGGATGGACTGCATATTTCCAATATACACATTGATTATTTCTCTAGGCTTTCCTTGGTGTAGCATCAATATGGAACATAGCGTGTTTTTGAATTAAAAATACCACCATTAAAGCAGACTTTGGTAAGATTGTTCTTTACGTGCCTTCTCATTAAGAAAAAACGAGTACTTAAGCCAGAATGCCCCTTGATCACAGGAATGTTAAAAACACAAATGCAGGAGTGACTGAGATCTTGCGCTAGGCACTCTTTTCCACAGCGAGGCCAAGTTGTGCTTTCTGGACTCCCATCCACCTTGAGACACCTTGTAGATGAATTTGCCCATTTTTTTCTTTATCTTTATTGTCAGGACTTCAGTCCGAGCCACCGTTATTTCTTACCTGGTTTCCTGTATAGTTTTCTTTTTTTCTCTCCCTATTTTGACATTCATGTTTCTTCAGTCTGTTCTCCTCACAGGAGCCCCTGAAATTTTTTACAAACAAATTATTAACTTCCCAAGGGCACCTACGGCGCTTAGAATAAAATTCAGATTCTTACCAGGGTCTCAATGACCTGACCCCTGCCTTCCTTGTCAACACAGGCTTCCTCTGGCTTCTAGAACTGAAGTCCTCACACAGATGACCCCTCTGTCCAGGCCACTTTTCACCCTATTCTTTCCATGGATGACTGCTTCTCATCTTGCAGACTTATAGATCTCTTCCTTGGTGAGGTTTTCTCTGACACGCCACCTATTTTCTATTCCTGCCCCAGGTTTATTACCCTCAGAACTCTGGTCACAATCTGTGATTGTAGGATTATCCCTTTACTTCTGCTCTGTACCCTCTCAGACTGTAAACTCTGTGAGGGAAGAAATCATATGTAGAACTTAGCATGCCATCTAGCACACAGTAGGTGCAATCAATAAATAGGAGTTACATAAATGCATTTTTCTGAAGTGTTAATGGAAAAATCCCAATCACCTCAACAATAGTCACTTTTTTTTTAAAAGATTTTATTTATTTATTTGACAGACAGAGATCACAAGTAGGCAGAGAGGCAGTAGAGAGAGAGGAGGAAGCAGGCTCCCTGCCAAGCAGAGAGCCTGATGCGGGGCTCCGTCCCAGGACCCTGGAATCATGACCTGAGCCAAAGGCAGAGGCTCTAACCCACTGAGCCACCCAGGCGCCCCAACAATAGTCAATTTTAACTCGTGCCACCACCATAAGGGATTGGGGCAAGTTCACAGACACTCTGCAGGGTTTTCTGTCTCCCCACTTAAGGTCTTCATCAGCCTCCACACATGTGGGGTCCCCTTGCTTCCTGCTTCTTGACGTGGTGGACCTTTTTCTTAATCAGGAAAAGGGCTCAGGCTAAAGTCTGATACCTCCAGGCTTTTCAGTCAGCCTTGGCTTCTGAAGGTCACACAGATTTGTATGGACATGTTGATGAACAAAGAATAGACCTTCCTTCTTCCCAGAGCATTTGAAAGGCTCTCTTAAGTGTTGGGCATTCTTGTTTTTAGGAGTTCCACCCCTTCATTGTATCAAATGTTTTAAAAGGAATTCATAACTCACATTTAATACAATACTGTTGCTGTAAAATATTTTGGACAATATTTTTATAATTTTGCTCTCAGACTTTTTGACTATGACTAACATTCATTTTTGGTTGGCTATATACCATCTTTTTAAATCAATCATTATGTATACTTGTAAAATAAATGCTAATTCACCAATACTTATAAATGTAGTGACGTTTTTGAATAAATGGAATAAATTTGACTGTCCTATGTCATGTTTTGTAGCCAGTTAATAAAATGTTTATTATTAATATTAATTTTACAGTTTTCTTTTAGATTCAGTTTTTTTAAGGTTTTATTTTTAAGTAATCTCTGCACCCAACATGGGGCTCAAACTCACAACCCCAAGATCAAGCATTGGATACTCTACCGACTGAGCCAGGCAGGTGCCCCTGGATTCAGTTGTTTTTAAAATCTGATCTCAAACTTTTTCTAAAAAAAGGAAAGAAAAAAAAAGCATAGGTCCTAAATACTGAGAATATGATGCTCAATTGATGAAAAAAGCTCTATCTCTATTTTCCTCATATTTGTAGTTTTGCTTTTTTTTAAGGAACTCTGTGAGCTTCTCTTCCCCTTACATATTGGAAAATGGCCCATTCCAGTACAAACTTAGTTCAACACTGCCAAAATTATACCGTAGCTATAATAAATAGCAAGGAATAACTTAAAAGGCTGTTCTGTTATAGGATTGGGCCAGTATGTTAAATGCTATTACTGTGTTATTTATTTAACCAGGGAAGATGGTTGCATGTAAAACAAAATTACGATAAACATAACACAAATAAAGTTTAGAATATTTAGAAAATGCAGAAATATATTTTTAAAATCATTCTTCATCCAACAACACACCTCTGATATATTACTCTTAACAGTATGATGTATTTTCTTTTGGTCTTTTACAAGTATGCACACACATCTACACATACTTTATGATGTGAAAACCATACTTATATACAATTTTGTATCTCATTTTTTTCACTTATATTAGCATCTGATTACTTCAGGTCATTATATTCTCTGAAAATATAACTTTTATTGGTTGCATTATAGCCTGCTATTTGGATCTACTGTAACTCATGAAAATTGCTCTCACAATGCTGGATATTTCTATTTCTATTATAAAGGTATGAGTAATAAAAATATAATGCCATCAGAGATTGTCCTGTCCTCCACAGAGGTTCCAAAGGGGCTGCTAGGGATCTCACCCTCTGGCTTGGGGAGTGGAGGAGAAAGTGAGGCAGCCTGGGGTCCTGGTCACTCCCTGTGTTGGCTCCTCTATGTCCTGTCTTCTCCCCATCCAATCTCTCTAAGCAGGCCAACGGAAGAGCTGCCAAGGAAGTGGTAGATTCCTGGAATTACCACCACTGTCCTGAAAGTCCCAGCCAGCTGGAGAAGCCAGAAGAATCACTATCAATATTTCAGTTGGGTGGACAGCCCTACCAGCTGCTGCCAAACCACAGAAGCCCTGGAGGGGTTTGGACAGCACAGCTAGACCCTCAGGACTCCCAGATGGCAAGTTGGGCTGCCTCTTGTCAACCCTCCCACTAAAGAAAAAGTAATTCGTATGTCGCAGTTGAATTCTTGGATCCCATTTCTTACAGTTTGTTTGGGTTCAACTATATGGATTTTAATAATGGTCTTCCAAAATAATACCATTTTGGCTGGCAAGGCTCTGGATGATACTACATTAGATGAAAGGGAATGGTCCCACATCTTGCCTTGATTTCCTTATGCAGCAATGAAAGGCATAAAAGCTTCCAAACAGCATTACTGAATGACTCAATGAAGAATTCTAATCGGAATTATTCACCAAAGGAAGGTTGTTTTTTGTTTTTTAGTGAAAAGGGTAATAGAATATAAAAGCAGAGCATCCTCTTATTTCAATTTTCGTTTTTGGCATTGTATACCTTAGTCAACATCACACTTTCGCCATACTTTTCAAGGTTAGTAAATAGAACCGGTTAGGGTAAGAGACAGAAAAACAAAGACAAGAGTAACAACAAGCAGAGACAAGTGAGCATCTGCCTTCCGATCTTCCTGACATTTCCTTCCTTCTTTGCAGTGAATTTGGCTGCTGGAGCACTTCTTGCAACTGTGATGACCTTGGCACTTGGATGAACAGTCCAAGAGGCCAAATGCAAACAAATGGGAGCAGATCCCCCCTGACCAATGTAACCACATACATCCTGAGATCAAATTTCCTTGCTCTTCTTTCTGTAGCCACGCCTTTGGTCAAGACCCTTGTGACATGCTGGTGGATGGGGTGCTGCAACTCTGCCTGAACAGACACAAGCTGCCTGAATGGGTGATGAACCAAGGTCATATGCACTGTTTCATTATTGCACAAACTCCGAGGAAAAGAGCAGTCAAATTGTTAAGTTGCAAAATCCATGTAGTATGTAAACTTCAATCTTATTTTTAAAATTAATACATTTAAAAATATTTATTTACTTATTGTAGAGACAGAGATAGTGTGTGTACATGGGGGAAGGAGCAGAGGGAGAGAGTCTTCAGGCAGATTCCCCGCTGAGCACGGAGCCCACCCTGGGGATCAAACTCATGGCCTATGACATCATGATGGGAGCCAAAGCCAAGTCTGACACTTAACCAACAGAGCCATCCAGGTGTCCCTAACCTTCAACCTTAAACATTATGCCTCGCCTAGCCTAATCTTCTTTTTTTTTTTAATTAAAAAAAATTTTTTTTATTTACCCGACAGACAGAGATCACAAGTAGGCAGAGAAGCAGGCAGAGAGAGAGGAGGAAGCAGGCTCCCCGCTGAGCAGAGAGCCTGATGTGGGGCTCGATCCCAGGACCCTGAGATCATGACCTGAGCCGAAGGCAGAGGCTTACCCCACTGAGCCACCCAGGTGCCCCTCGCCTAGCCTAATCTTCTAATAAACTTTTCTGAATGGAACTTGGTACAAACATTTACTGGGCATGAAAACTTTCTGTGTAATTTTGCCATTAGAAATGAAAATTTCCTTGCCATTTGTTCACCAAAACTTTGCTATAGGTGCTACCAGAAAGGGAGTATGTTAGGTTCATCTGGAGAATACAGAGCGACTTTCACATGGACCCTGCCTTCAAGAGTTTATTATTTGCCAACAAATTAGGAAATCTCTTAAATCGAGATCTTAGTTGTCTGATGCATATAATTTGAGAACTGGATTAGGTATTTCCTGTGGTCGTTTCTGTGACTCAAGAATTTCCGCATCACACGCACCCTCTGCAAAGTACAAAGTTAATGCAAAAGGTCATTGGCAAAATCACTTAATGACCTATTCACAAATGGCATTTACTATAGTGCTGTTCAAATCAAGTTAAATCACCCCAAATTCTATCCCTTAACAATACTGTATCATATACTTGAAAGTTACTAAGAGAGCAGATCTTAAATGTTCTCATCACATAGGCGGCACGGCACACATACTAAGCAATTAAGTGTGATGGAGAGGTTAACTAAGCTTATTGTCCTAATCATCTCACCATATATACATAGCAAAACAACAGGCTGTACTTAAACCTATCCAATGTGATATGTCAGTTGCAACTCAATAAAGCTGAAAAAAAAAATTCTGTCCTTTAAAGGATACAACTCTGCTCATTACTATCTAAAAATAGCATATAGATGTTCATCTCCATGCCAATGCTCCTGACAGGCCCGGACAGGGATGACGCCTTGTGCACACACCCATATTTTCCTGCTCTCTTATGTCTGACCATCCCCACAGGTGTCCATCTCCCCTTCCTATAGGTTCCTTCAACACGTTGTCATAGCGTTCATAGCATGCCCACTGTCTTGCATTAATGATTACATTAATGATACACAATTAAATACAATGAAATGTTTACGGAACAAATCAAGTGTTATGGAAGCACCAAGGTGAACAGATTGATTTTGACCAGGAGGACCATGAAAGCACTAGAGAAGAGATAATAGTTGAGCACAGCTGTTTCCAAGGCCAGGACCTGGTAAAGGGGTTTATGTGGAGTAATGGTGAGAAGCAGTAATCAGTGATGATTCTAAGCTTTCAAGCCTGGATCAATGAAAATTTGTTAAACAAATGAACTTCTAGCTGGGGTAACTGAGTGATAGGAATGCCATTTCCAATAGAATATAAAGAGACAACTTGGTTTTAGACACTTTTTTAAAAAAGATTTTGAGAGAGCACACACAAGCAGGGGGAAAGACAGAGGGAAAGCAGGCGGAGAGGGAGAAGCAGGCTCCCCTCAGAGCAGGGAGCCCACCGCTGGGCTAGATCCCAGGACCCAGGGATCATGATCAGAGCCAAAGGCAGGCATTCAACACACTGAGCCAACCAGATGCCTCCATTTTCGACATTTTAAAAAAATGCATTTAAGTTGGGGACACTTTTTAAAGGTGCCTATGGACAACTGATATAGAGATATTCGCCCAGGCACTTAATTCCCTGAGGTCAGTGGAGATTATATGGGTTATCTGCAAGTACTCTACATTTTATGAGATTTGAGCACTTCAAGGGATGAGGGTCTGTCCTCCTCTGTCTCCTTGACAGAACCAAGCACATCACCAAGCACACAGTGGGCATCCACTATATTTGAGTGGAGTAATAATGACAATAGATAACATGTTTGCCCAGTGGGCTGAGTCAGGGCAGGTCTAGGGACAGCACTGTGTTTAGACACACTTGTAGCGGCAGCTTCCCGAGGTGGGTCATTTGTTCCCAGCCGTAAGGTGTACGTGGATGAAGACGATGAAGAGGCATCCGTGGAAGGTGAGTGGAATGGATAAACGGAAGAAAGGTAAGGGACCTTGCCGAGGAGCTGAAGTAGAAGGTGCAGTTTGGGGCATGACTCTCCGGGCGAAACCAAGGGCTGTGAACCAGGCATCCAGGGTCTTGCCGGGTGGCGGGGGTAGGAAAGACAGCCAGTGTGGTGGGTGGGCGTCTCCCCCCCGCACGACTCAGGCAGTGCAGAGGTCTGAAGTCCAGTGTATGAAAGGCCCGAAAGTTAAAGGCACAATAGGAGGGTAACTTCATGTCAGTGCCACTCTGGGAGGTGGCCAACGACGTGCCCAGGTCCTTTCCCTTGGTGCTAGTCAAGCCCCGGTCTCCACGCAGCATTTCAGGACTCGCCAGCTCTTCGGACTCCCGGCAACCGTAAGTGGCGGTTTTCTGAGCCTCATTCCTTCGCCCGACCGCCGCCTCTGGGGGCTCCTCTTCTCGGTTCTCCACACTCTTCTGTCCTTCCTCCTCCCTTTCTCCCTGGGGAGCAAAAGCGGGTGCCCAGCCGGAGTCCTCCCGCTCCCCGCAGGCCTCTTGAGCGGGACCGGAGCGGCCGCCTGGAGTTCGCCCGCACACCGGGGGCGGCCGGACCGCCGCGGAGCGGGAGCCCGAGCCCGAGCGCTAGGCTGAGGCTTAACGGTCCCGCGGCCGCGCCCCGCCTGGCGGCGCCGCAGCTGCTACCCGCCCGCCCCCTGCGTCATGACGCCGGCGCCCAACGCGGAAGCCGCTCGCGGCGCGCCTGGTCCAGCCGCGGGCTGAGCGCGGAGCCGCGGCGGGCGCGGGATCCGGGCCGGGGCGCGAGCCGAGCGCAGCCTCCCTCCTCTGTCGGGCGGAGCGGGCAAAGCGGGCGGAGCGGGCACGGCGCGCCGGGGCCGCCGCCGGGGGGATGCGGCTGCCTCCCCCGGCCGGCGTGTAGAGAGGGCGGGTCTCCGGCCTCGGGAGCGCGGCGGTGGAGGGGACGGAGGCGGCGGCCATGGCGACCCCCGGCAACCTGGGGTCTTCCGTCTTGGCGAGCAAGACCAAGACCAAGAAGAAGCACTTCGTAGCGCAGAAAGTGAAGCTCTTTCGGGCCAGCGATCCGCTGCTCAGCGTCCTGATGTGGGGGGTAAACCACTCGGTAAGGGCTCGGGCTGCGGCGCGCAGTCCCTTTCCTCCTCCTCCTCCTCTTCCTCCTCGCTCCCCTCCTCCTTCTGCTGCAGCTGCTGCGGGGCGGGGAGCCGGAGCGGGGACCCGGCCCTCCGGCTGCTCGCTCTCCGGGGTTGTCCGCCCGCCGCGGCGCCTTGGTGCCCCCAGCCCCGCGGCGCGCGCCCGCCTCTCCGGGTCCCCCGGGCGCCCCTTGAACCCCGTTTGGACCTCGGGCCGGGTGCAGGACGAGGGGTCCCATCTGCAGTTGAACCCTGCGGCGGGGACCCGTGTGGTCCCCCTCCGCGCATTCGTCCGTCCGTCGGTCGGCGGGTCCTCGCAGCCGGGCAACTGGGAAGTTTGTGTGGGGCACGGCTCCGCCTGGGCTGTCATCCCAGGCGGGGGCTGCCGGGGTCTGAGTCTTGGACATCGCTCCCTTATGGCAGCGTGTGGCGGGGGCGTTCGGGTCCTCCGCTGGCTGGCAGGTGTACCTGTGCGAGGCTAGGAGCGTCTGGAGCCTCCCCGCGGGGGAAGAGGGGTGAGAATACTGGAGATCCGGAGGTGTTCAGGGCTTTAGTGCTTCGGTCCTTTTTTTTTTTTTCCTTTAAAGGCGGTATCATTGGATACAATATTGGATACAAGGAATCTTTTTGGCAAAGAAAAAGCTCATGTAAATATGGCACTGGTGTTTAGCATCTTCCACTGCTCCTCTCCCGCATCACCCTGCCGCTGTGCGGGCTGAAGAGCTGCTTGGCGGGGAGTCTTCCTCCCCACACCTCCTCCCCCGCCGTGGGGAGCCAGGCCGAAGTCACCGACTGCGGAAAGGCGGCCTGGGGAATGACAGCAGGAGGGGGTCTCCGCGGGCGCGGACCGAAAGCGGCCTCGAGTTGGCCTCACCCGTTTGGGGGTTTCTTTAAAAGGCTGGAGGAGAACGCTCCGGAAGGTTAGCTTAACACACAGCCAGAGGTGCTGGGAGACGCGCCTCTGCGGACTCTGCGGACTGCGGTTTGAGGGTCTGAAATAGCCTCCTGCTGATCTTACTGCGAGAAACTCCTGCGGTTTTAATCTTCTTAGGATCAGGAAACACGATAGGAGCTGTTGCCTGAGCCATGAAAGTTTAAATGAGCCTGTGAATTTTGACCATGACCTTACCACTGCAGTCAGTTGGCATGTGAGGAAGAGTGTAAGCTTGCTTGCTGTACTTTTGATTTCTGTGGATGTCTGTGTGCCCTTTTCAGCATAATAGAAATGACAGAAAACCATTCTCAGTTTAAGGAAGTTGTTTAAAATGGCTCAAAAGCATCATATTTGTATTTTCCTTTCCCAGGCTGAGCTGGGGAAAAGGTGAAATAGCATATCAGGATTGACTGTGCTTGCATGAAATGATTGTGTTTAAGAGAGTTGTTTAAGAAAATGAGTTGTGTTAAAGAAAATGAATGCCTAATCCATTGAAGTTCTTATTAACTTCCTGGTAACTTCTTTAGCAATTAGGAACGTGAGCTTTTACAATCGCCTATGTTAATGCCCCTAAACTCTCCGAAGTTTCATTGTAGTAAGTGAAATGGAATTTTCCCTCTATAATGAATCTACAATTTAGAGTTATGTCTAATTCTGTTAAGCTTTTTAAATTATGTATGTTAGTTGCTTTTTCAAAAATACTAATATTGTTCTGTATTTATTGGTGCTTTTATCGCCTTAAGAGTTCTGGTGTTTTGGTCAGGTGAGTTTGTGTGTGAGGGTTTCATGTAGTAAAGCATTCTTGCTAACAATATGCTGCGGAAAAAGAGTGTGCTTTCTGGGGATTAGTCTGAATTCCAGTTTACTTTACAGAATCTTGTAATTATGCATGTTTTCTTGTAACCACTTATGCTATTACCTTATATTTAAGAATTGCTACATTTGTTTTAGAATTTCTTGCTAATTGGAACTTTCAAAACTACTTATGGCTTATAAATATAATGTATGGTTTGTAGATGGTACCTTTTATGTTATTTTCTTTTGCTTTCAAGAAAAGTTAGCAATTCTCAGTATAGTCATCCCAAGGAGTCAAGTTTCCTTAGTATGTAATGTAACGACATTATTCTTTGAACAAATATGTAGTAGGCAAATAGATAGTACCAGTCACTGTGCAAAAGATGACTAAAACTGCCCATATTTTCATCCAAATATCTTTATTTTGAGGGCTTCATTGACATAAGAATGTTCTGTTTCACAGCATTCTTTTTCAAAATGCCTGTTTATTTTCTGGAAAAAAAGTGTATATAACTATGAAATCTAAACACCAAGATGCCATGTATTTCTGGTGGATTTCATTTTAGGTAACAAGGTCTAATACTAGATAAGCATTTTTTTTTTTTTAAGATTTTATTTATTTATTTGTTAGACAGAGAGCGAGCGAGCACAGGCACACAGAGAGGCAGGCAGAGGCAGAGGGAGAAGCAGGCTCCCCGCCAAGCAAGGAGCCCGATGCGGGACTCGATCCCAGGACGCTGGGATCACGACCCGAGCTGAAGGCAGCCGCTCAACCAACTGAGCCACCCAGGCGTCCCTAGATAAGCATTTTTATATGGACTTGACCAAATATTACTAAAGTCTACAGTATAATATGAGAATAAACTACATCAGCATTATTAAGAAGGAGGGAGCTTACTATTGTCTATGACAGGGACATTTGAGAAAGCTTAACAGAGAAGGAGCAGATCATTTAAATCAGGCTTTCTCCTGTGTTTTTAATGTGACCACAATTAATGGGAAAAGACTTCTCACTCATGAATATAGCAATTTCATGCTTTTATAATTCATTTGAATTTGTCTTACGGATATTTAGCAACAACTGTACATGTGTAGTACTAAAGGGAAACTTCATATTTATTTTATCATGGAGGCATCTTATATGGGGATTGGGAACCTACATACTCTGGTAAAATGCTCAGTGTACATGTGTTCTAATTTTTTCTCTAATTCTGCTGACCTTGGGCATGATAACTAACTAGTTTTTGCATCGACATTTGCATCTATGAAAGTAAGGTGATTGGACTGGATGATTTCCAAGTATTTTTCTAACTTCGAGATTCAACCATTTTGACAGTGCACTGGGTTCATATAGCATTATGTTGGGATCTGTAGACTAGCAGTAGTTAATGGTATAGGACAAAAGTGGCATTACTATTGTAATCTTGAAAATGCAGGGGTATTCAGGGAATTTTCAAGGCTGTGACTAGAGGGAAGAAATCTGTGGTGATTGTAAGAGAGGTGTGAACTAAGAGTTTGTTGGATTGATCGCAGTTGGACTGTATTGCCCGTTTCTGAAGTCAAAGTCTATTTGATTGAAATGTAAAAACTGGCAATTAAGGTGGAAATTTCCAAGTCCATTGTGGTGGTAACTCTCAATGACAAGAATAAGCCTGACTGTGTGGTGAATTTGATATGTTACTGCTTTCTAACTTAAAATACCCATCAGTGAATGGATCCCTGCCAATTTTTATTTTAAGTATTTTAAGCAGGGAATATAATTGAATACATAAAGGAAAAAAGATGACTTAAGCAGGCAATTTTGTCTTGTTACATTTGGAATTAAACTAAAAATGATCAGGCAGTTAGCTCTCTAAAATTATATTTTAATAGTGTGTGGAGCATGTAGAGTGAGAGAAGCCAAGACTTATTTTAAAGAGATATCCTAAAAGATTTTTATGGAGAGTGAAGTGTGAGCCTTTTGGAAATTAGTATTTAAAGACCTAATTAAATATCTAAAGGAATTCATCTGTATAGAAAAAAAATTAAAGGACATAAAACTTGTCGAAAACAAATACAGTATTTAGAAGTAGTCAGTACTAATGTTAAAGTCCTTTTGTGGCAAGCTGGAGAAATGTGAATGAGCTTAGCCAAAAACTTTACTTGTTAGGAGGGTTTTGGAGGCCTGTCCTGTGCAAGGACCAATTAGTAACCAAACCTAGAGAACAGGAGGAATAGGGTTGGGTTCAGCAGTAATTGGAACCAGGTGCTTGGGTGCTATTGGGACTTTTCTGTTCATTTTGGCTTTCTTCGTGGCTCAAGGCTCACTGGTTTCCTCCACAGGGCAGGGAACTAATGGTTCCTGAATTTCACATTTTGTAATTTCTGCCCCCCCACAAAAAGGGACTTTCTGTCTCTGCTTCAGTTATAAAAATCCCATGGAGGGATTCTGACTCATCTGGCATCGCCCTGGGCTAGCAGTTAGGAAAAGGTGGAAGCTGCTCTTGCCTTTTGGAACAGTTCCCATAAGAGTGGAGGGGGCCTGGATAGGCTGTATCAGGCTGGTATCTGTCCTAGTGGTGGAGCTGGGGTGTTTATCTTGGTGTCCGGGTGCCGTGTTTTGTGTGTTTGGGCAAATATGCGGTTTTCTGGGTAGAGCATCGTAGCTTTTGTTATATTCTCAGTGGGTTAGGGCCTCTGCCTTCGGTTCGGGTCGTGGTCCCAGTGTTCTGGGATCGAGCCCCGCTTGGGGCTCTCTGCTCCGCCGGGGGCCTGCTTCCTCCTCTCTCTCTCTCTGCCTCCTTGTGATCTCTGTCTGTCAAATAAATAAGTAAAATATTTAAAAAAAAAAAAGGAAATGAGTGACTGTGACATGTTGACTGAAGGGGATATAATGAGGCAATTAAAATAGTAATTAGCTAGACATTAGATGAAACTTATTGAATGGAACCCAAATTCATTCAAGAACTAGTCTCGCACTGTTTTTGTTTTTGTTTCTAAGTAGGCTCCAACGCCAGACTTGAACTCAGGACCCTGAGATCAAGACCTGAGCTGAAATCAAGAGTTGGATGATTAACCGACTCTTAGACACCCAGGCTCCTCAGTCTCACACTATTTTTATTTCTTCCCTTTACTTTAGAGCAAAGAAGAATGCCAAGCAGACACACACCACTTATTACTAAGGGAAAGGTTTTATGCCCCTTCACACTTAGGATTAGATCCTGAGAAAAGAATACATTTTCTTCTCCATTTCCCAAATACCTTAGACTGGACTTGAGTGTTCAGAATGATGCCCGCGGCAAGGCAGCGATTTCTTTTTCTAAACCAGGATCATCTGCTCCGCCTTTAGAAAGACTTCCGGCAAGGACTGTAATAAACAAAATCTACCTTAAGTTGAGTAGAAAATGCAGTCAAGCAGAGTAATTAATTCGGCCAACATACCCTTTGAAATACAAATTTTGGAATTTAAGGGAATTAGTGTAATTTGGCAAAACAGTATGTGGTCAGACAGATTAGGTTCAAGTCCTGCCTCCATCGATTGTGGACTCGTTGAACGGATGATTTATCCACTTGAGCCTCAATTTACTCATTCTGAAAATAGAGACGATGATGATTCTATCACAGGATTATTCTGAGGGTTAAGTAAGATAATGTATTTAAAGTTTAGAACTGTAATTAGCACATAATAGGGAGTTAGTAATTGATACCCCAAAATGTTCAAGTTCAGATGCAGTTAGACTGTTAGCGTATTCATAAGCACCAGAGAAGTGCTTCTCAAAATTTAATGTGTGTATGAATCACTTGAGAACACTTTAAGAAATGCAGATTCTGACTTAGCAGGTCCTGGGGTGTGGGGGTGGGTCCCCGAGACTGCATTTATCGTGCTTGTAGGTGATGACAGTGCTGGTCCTTGGGACACATGTTGAGTAGCAAGGCCATAGTGCTAAAAATAAAGAGAAATACCCAGGATTTGTCCCCTGACTGCATGCGATGACTCTCCTTGGGAGAATGGTGACTCCATGGTAGAGTTAGGAGAAGGAATTGTGTATTGAAAAAGGTTAAAAAAATTTTCTGGCTGGCTCAGTTAGTAGAGCATGGGGCTCTCAATCTCAGGGTTGTGAGTTCAAGCCTCACATTGGGCTTGGAGGTTACTTAAATACATTTAGTGTTAATCTGCAGGTGATGGTGAATGGAAATTCTAGGGACAGTGCCCAAGGGAGTGGAGGGTGTTAGAAGGTGGAATTCTAGCTCAGGAGCAAGGTTAAGGCTGAGATGGAGAATGGAGACTTGGCAGCGCTGGGTTGGTAAAAACGGGGGGGGGGGGGGGTAAAGTAGGTCTCTGAGGAGAACAATTGGTTTTGAGGGAGGGATGGAGGAAGAAGAAACAGGAAGCAAGACGAAACTCCGCAGGAAGGCCAGCAGATGAAAGCTTCGGAGATCATGATGTTCAGGGATGTACTTTTCCAGACAGTGGCTGATCGGTATGTGTGCGCTCATGCGTATGTGTGCGCAAGCTTACAGAGTTAGAGAACAAATGAATGGAAATAGAGGCAGCATTTCTTTTGAGAAGGTTAGAAATAGAAGGAAGGTAGAACATGCCATTTTATTTAGGGTTACCAAGGTATTTTCCTCACCTCCACCACTTTCCATTCTCATCTCTAGCAACCTAACCAGATTTGTTACCTTTCTTGAAATGTTAAAAATACCTCCTAGCTTATTTCCCTGTATCTACTTTTATCCACGTTTCCTTTTTTTTTTTTTAAGATTTTATTTCTTTATTTATTTATTTGTCAGAGAGAGAGAGAGAGAGAGCAAACGAGCACAGGCAGACAGAGTGACAGGCAGAGGCAGAGGGAGAAGCAGGCTCCCTGCCAAGCAAGGAGCCCGATGTGGGACTCGATCCCAGGACGCTGGGATCATGACCTGCGCCTAAGGCAGCCGCCCAACCAACTGAGCCAACCAGGCGTCCCTATCCACGTTTCCTTTTTGTGCCACGTACCCCCATGGCAGTCTAGTGAAGGCTGTGGTCCCCTTCATAGAATAAAGCTTTTGAGTGAATAAATGAGAATAAGTAGAGCTGCATGCTACCAAGTTCATGGATCCCCTGAATTCTGTCCATGGACCACTTGGGAGGTGTGGAACCTAACTGAGAACTCTCGAAAGAATAAGGTAGGAGTGGGTGTGGGGTGAGAAATGGGGGAGAGCACGAAGCTGCCAGGAAGAATAATACATAGTAGGAATGTGCACAGATGAAATTAATACCTGTTGAGCACACAGTGCTAGTAGGTGCTGGGATTCAAACCTGTACCCACAGCCATTGAACCTGGCTG
The DNA here is from genome assembly GCA_003697995.1 of Taxidea taxus jeffersonii. Lineage (NCBI taxonomy): Eukaryota > Metazoa > Chordata > Mammalia > Carnivora > Mustelidae > Taxidea > Taxidea taxus. Next base: position 11,274 of record RCUC01148789.1, on the reverse strand, counting down.
CCTGGGCCAGCCTCGGCGTTAGTAATTTCTGTGCTTTCCTTAGTCTATTCTTCCCTTTCCTTTCTTTTCTTTAGTCTTAAAAGCTATACTTTGACAAACTCTAAGCTATTAATATGGAGAATTACCTATTAACATGTGTTTAAAGCAGTTTTTCCTTTATAGGAAGAAAATCATTGCATATATTCAAAGCATGTAGGAAGAAAACGCATATATTTTATGTATATACACAAAACTCATTAATGAAAAATGTAGGGATTTTGAAGACAGTAACCTATCTAAAGATAAGCCTCTACATTCAAAGTAATTCTTTGAAAGCCACGTGTCGGCTTTAAGAGCTTGGACTCGGTACCACACTGGTTGGCTTTGACAATCATTTGGGCTCTCTTTCAGTTCCTTCTTTGTAAAAAGAGATAATAATAGTGCCTAGGACAGAGATTTGCTGTATGGATGAGATGAGTTTGTACTTGTAAGATACCTGAAGAGTTGCTGGCACATAGTAAGTTGTTAATGAATGTTAGCAGTCATTAGTACGTTTTTAAAAAAGTTTTAAATGAGAAAACATGAGCAATTAGTAGAGTGCATGTTAAAATAATGTTACCTGAACATTGTTCATAGATACAAAGTCACTGCTGCAGTTGCATCCTTGTGCATCTTGGAGTTGCAAATTAATCCTTTTAGAATTATCTTTGTGCCCTTGCTTTACTTTCTGTATCTATTTTGTTATAATGGCCTTTCTTGTATCTTTAATGCTTCCACTATGGATCAGGTTGTTTGAGGTGTCAAAAATTTCATTCAGATTCATGAGTTGTACATTATGATAGCTCTTTCTTCTATCCTTCCTCCCTTCCTTCCTTCTTTCCGAGTCACTGTGCGAGACTCTTGGAATGCAAAATGAATATATTGTGGACTCTGCCCTCTAATTGATCATAACTACAGGGGAGAGAGACATAGATGCAGACATTATGTATAAATAATAGAGTGTCAGGAATGCTGGGGTGGAGGGTATTACACAGACTATAAACAGGAAGGATGGAGGAGATGAAGGGGATGAGGATATCTGGGGGAAGGGCATTTTAGGTAGAAGGAATAGCTGGTGCAAAGGCCCAGAGCTGGTGGTGGCTCGGGTTGTATAGGAAACTACAAGGAAGCCTGTGTGGCTGGAGCAGTGTGAGAAAGGGGGAAAGTGATAGGAAATGGAGGCAGGGACTGGATCATGATTACTTGTGCCCAGGACTCTTGGAGAAGAGTTCAAGAGGGGCTGACATTGAAAGGGCCTTGAAGATAGGGTAGAATCTCCTTTCTAGAGAAGGCAGGGAAAGGTATATGTGGCCAAAGGAACAAACTGCTAAAAGTACATGGTACGTGGTCTGGTGTGACTGTGGCCTAGGGCCTTGCCACTCATCAAGAGTGTAATCTACAGGGACGCCTGGGTGGCTCAGTTGGTTAAGCGGCTGCCTTCAGCTCAGGTCATGATCCCAGCGTCCTGGGATCGAGTCCCACATCGGGCTCCTTGCTCCTGCTTCTCGCTCTGCCTCTGCCTGCCTCTCTGTCTGCCTGTGCTCGCTCTCTCTCTCTAACAAATAAATTAAAAAAAAAAAAAAAAGAGAGTGTAATCTACAGAATGGTGGCCTCAGCCATCACCCAGGTGCCTCTGAGAAATGCAGAATCGTGGGCCTCTCTCTGCAGACCTTCCGGGATGGAATGTGCACTGTAATAAGACAGGTGGTTTGTGAGCTCATGCCAGCTTGAGAAGCATGGCCAGGGCAAATACTTGGTTTCAAACCCTGAGCTTCCTTGGAGGTGCCTCAGAGGCTGGTGAGAGGGGCCTGAGCTGGTGGGGGCAATTGAGTCCCGACCTCACTTCCAGTCCAGAACAACTTGTTTTTGTTCTCCTCATCATCTTTTTAAAAATTTTTGACTGAAGGCACCCGATACATACTGTGTAAATACAAGGGCAAATACGGACAGGGGCAAAGTTTCTGCAGCCACAGAGATTGAAAACTACAGAGGTAGATGATGGGAAATGTTTAGGAGATGGTAGAAGAGGGGGGTTGGAGGTCAGATTTTAAAGGGCCAGTAGCCAGTGTTTGCCACTGAAAAAGCTAACAACAGTTTTGGTGAGGGCCTCTTTAAAATTTACCATAAATCATAACATATGCTCTTTGAAACCATTTCTTACCCTTTTCTTTCTCCTTAAACCTTCCCCTAGTGTTTTGCCCCTTTGCCGTCTTCTAGTTGGTAACCTTTCATGCTTTAGAAAACACTGGACCAACAGAAGCCACTAACTTCCATTCTTCCCACTACGCATGCTGCTGTCTTATGGAGAGCTGAATCCATGAGCCCACAGACGTGCTAGAGGGCCGCACGTCCAGTTTGGAAGCCATTGTCACACGTAGGTATTGACATCTTACTGAATTAAAACTGAATCATGAGGTTCAGTTTCTCGTATCGAGTGCCCAACAGCCACTCGCGGGTGTAGACCCTTGCCGTCCCTGCAGCACTGTCTAGTGGACAGCGCTTCCTGCGCTGGGGCCTCGCCCCTTAAAAACAAAATAAACAGCTGGAATCGCCAAAGTCTCCTTTGACATTACACCCTCACTTTAGTGTCCACTCTGCTTCTCTTCCTTTTTCTCGAAGAAGTTGAAAAGCCTCGCCTACTGCACCTGCCTCCTGTTGTTGGTCCACAGCTGCTGGCTCCCTCCCCTGCCTCTCTCCCTGAACCAGCTGCAGCCTCGCTTTCATCCTGCCCGCTCGGAGCACACAGCACGAGTGACACTCATGTTTTCAAATCCAGGGGTCCCCTTTTCATGTCTTCTCTTGTTTTACTCCTACCTCACCTGCCACTCCTTCCTAGCGACCTGACAAGGTTCCTCCTCCTTTATCCAGTCTCTAAAAGTTGGAGTGCCCAGAACTCTTTCTGGGGTCGTGTTCTGTAACTAGGCATATTTTATCCACACCATCTTATTTAGTCTCTTGGCATTTCATGCTGATGACTGAGAAGTTTTTATCTTCAGCTCTGAGTTCCCTGCTGGGCTTCTATTCAATTTCCTATCAGATCTCTTCCCTCAAAACCGAATAGGCATCTCAGATGGGACCCAAACAGGGCTCTCCATCTCCTCCTGCCCCTCTACCCCACCTGCTGCCATGCCCTTCGCCTGTTTCTTCCCCTGTCCGTGAATGAGCTACCATCTCCCCGGCTGCTCAAGCCAAAAACCTTGGCGCCAGCCTTGATTCCTCTCTCATTATCACCACTACCGTTTCTGAGTCCTGTATGTTTCTGCATATTTCCCTCTTTCCCATATGAATTCCCTTTCTCCAGAGCACTGTCGTGGTCTGCAGGTCTGCCTGTGGTCACCCCTCGTGCTGGTTCCATCCAAATTCTCCACAGTGGTAGCAGAGTGATCTTCCTGTCATTTCATGTCTTCGGTGAAAACCTTGCATTGTGCACAAACCCCAGGCTCTTCTTCTCTGTGGCTTGCAAGGTCTTGCTGGCCTGGCCTCTGCTTCCTTCTTTGCCCTCATCGTTTCCCACTGTCTTCATGACTTCTTCATTCCAGCCACACTGGGCTTTCTTTGTTCCTTAAACAACCTGACCTTGGGACAGCCATACAGAGCTTTTGCATTTACTTTCCTCTTTGGAATGGTCTTCCTTCAGGTCTTTGCGTGGCTGTCATTTTAGTCTCTCAGCTAAAGGGTTGTCTTCTTGGACGGCCTCTCCGACTGCCTGTAAAGTAACCCTCCACTCATGTTTCTCTTGTTTCCTCTGTGACACTTCACACCATCGGAAACTGAGTTGTCTCCGTGTTTATGGTTTATTTCCCCCAACTGGGATGTTAAATTCCTTAGCAGCCGAGGGTCTCAGTTACAGCTGCGTCCCCGCACCTAGAGCAGTGCTGGAATATAGTAGGTGCCCAATAAACACTATCAAAGGACGGGACAAAGCTGGTGCCCATAAACTGTAGGCCGTTTGTGCTCAGCTGGTGTACTGTGAGCCTTTCCATGGGAAATTTTCACCCACGTGTAAAATTCATTTCTGCTATGATCGAGAGCAGTATTTAGAGCATCTGGCTGGCGGGTTGGGCTGTGCAGTGGGGAGCAGGGAACTTGCTGCACGGCGGTGATAAGAGGTATGGGGTAACCGTGAGCCGATGCCAGAGAAAGGGCTTTGTCTGCAGCGGATGCAAGAACTTGGCCTCATGCACAGCGCAGAGGAGGCTGAGCGAGGAAACCCCTTCTCTCGCAGGCTGTCACGGTGCTGCAAGGCCACTGAGTGAACGCGTGAAGACAATGAATGCGTTTCTGAACATCTGAGACATTATTGAAGAAAAGGGCACTGCAGTGTTATTTCTGGTCAGAAGTTTGGCGTGAATTAAATTTAAGATTCTGTAACTGATGTAAAAATGGTGCTAATCCCAACATCCTGGATCTCTGTGGGGTCTGTTCCGTTGTGTTATGTTTCTGCTGGTTCATGGTCCTGGCGCCTCCTTCCCATATTTGCCTGGTTATGTTGGCTACAAGCCACTGCTTCCCCTTGGATGTTCCTTGGGGAAGGATTCTCTTCATCTTAGGGCGCAACTGTGTCCCTCTTGCCCTCTTATCCTGGTGTTTGTCTTTGCCATCTGGCAGAGGGGGTGCTAGGTGTGCTGCAGACCAAGGCCATTTCCAACTAAACTCGTAGCTTGGAATTTTTTGAATCTCACAGTGATATAAATTTGGACTGTAGTCCCCTGGGCGGGGGGAGGAATGGGTTTATTTTTGGCTTGTACTTACTCTGAGGGTGTGACCCTTTTGGATTCTAGCCCCATGGAGAAAGGGTTTCCTCTTAGACCCCCCAGCTTGGGTCACCTCTAGGCTCTGACTTCTGTTTGTCTCCACCTTGAGAGCCTCAGAGCCCTGAGGGCCGAAGTGGCCTCCCTAAGCTGACTGCTCGAGCTTCCAGTTCTCACTTCGCCTCTGCAAAGCTAACTCTTGCCTCGGTGCTTTGATGTCTTCAAGAAGATGTTTACAAAGTATTTTATTCAGGATGTTTAGAGCTGCATAACCTAGTGGTACTCTATTAGTGTAAATGGAGATGAGCCTCAGAGTTTCTCAGGAGACGGGGATGGCAGGTGGTGAGCGAGGGGGCCTCATGTCAGAGCCTATGGTGCGCCCCGGGCTGGATCACTCAGTCAAGGCCTGGGTGCCTTGGGAGGAAGGACTGTCAGGGAGACAGGGCTGTCCTCTGGGAGTGATAGTAAAGACAAAGGGTGTGCCTGAGGAAAGCTCTGGAAGTCAGGTCAGCTGGATTTGGCTCAAGGCATCGGATAGTGAAGGAGAGCTCCGGGTTTCCTGGCTTGGTTGCCTAAATAGTTCTCTTACCCTTCCTGCGCCGTTCCGTTATTATCTTTTGGGCTCTTAGCCAAAAAGAGCCTGAATTAGCTGCACTTGTGTAACTAATAAGTGGAAATGACATTTCCAATTTTGAAGTTTTCACAAATGTTTCAACTTATAGGTCAATCCAGCGTTTGATTGATAACTCAGCATTTGATGTCCCGAATGTGACTAGAATCCTGAAGTGTGGTTTAATGCTCCAGCTTTAACTAGCCCTTCATTTTGTAAAAAATGTCATTTTCATATCTAATAAAGTTCTACTACTAATAACCTATGATTGGTGTGTGTTTTTTGGTATTTTCTCTAATAAGGCCTAATGTGAAAGACGTATGAAAAAGACAGTTTTTGCTTGTAGGGAGTTCATATCCTTACAGGAAAGATCGGCAATGATGATGTGAACAAGGTGGTACATTGGTGAAGGAACAGGAGTGCCTCATTCAAGTTTTATTTGGTGGCAAATGATAGGAAAGTCTGATCAGCTAAAGGAAAGACAGGGTTATTGGGTCCCTCTTGGAGCAGAAAGGCAGGACCCTCACCTGAGCCTCACATAGCCTAGGACCCAAAGTGGCTCCTTCCTCACTATCTTTCTGATCTTTGCATCACTTTTCATGAACCTTTTCTCTGGGCACCTTGGCTTTTCTCAGCTGCTTTGTGCAAGTAGACCCCGCCCAGCTTCCAAGCTTACTAGCCCCCAGATCGAGGTCCATGACGGCGGCAGTTAGCCACTTGGCATCCTCATTTCAGCTCTCTTAAGAAAGGAGGAGAGACAAAAAGAGAGTTGGTGGCTGTCAGATCTGGCCAGCTGTGGCCATGGGAGCTGGCCCTCCTGCCATGTGGCCTTGGTTTTGCCCCTGGAACTTGAGCAGAGGGTCAGTGACAGCTGTCAAGCCTTGGAATCCTCTCGAGTAGCACCCCTCCTCCCAACTTTTATGCATCGACATTACACACAAAAAAGATTGATAAACTGCCCCAGGGGGAGTGCGTGTTCTTTGGGTTGAATCTTGAAGAGTGAACTGTGATGAATCCGGTGAGGAGACTGGAGGAAACTGGAGGAGATTGGAGGGCAATAGGCAGGGGTGGCTAGCAGGTACAAGAGCAGGAAGGGCCAGTGTCAGTTTTAGGGAACTATTGAACCTTTTTTTTTTTTTTCTTCAGGCACTATTCTACTTCCCATGGTCTGTTTTTCTGGTTTTATTCATTTTCTATTCTTTTGCCCATAATTCTATTGACATTATTTCTGTTGGGTTTAATGTCTTTAGGCTTGTTTTTTGAGGATTAGAGTCGTGTTTGCAAGTGGCTTGGTGCCCTGAGGTTTAGAGCTGAGTGTTATTTGTAGTTGTAATAAACAGGCGTTCTGTATGTTTCCTCAACCTGCGCTTTGAGGAAGGTGTTCTGTGTTACAGCCCGCCAGTGACCTCCGGGGCCCGGCGTACCACACAGCCTGCCCCAGAACGCCCTGGCGCCTGGGAACTCATGGGCTGAAATCCCATTGTGGCCTGCACGCCATGGCAGAGGGCTGCACTAGCTGGAGACAGGCGCCTGCTTTGTGATTTTCCTGCACGGGGGGAGCTCATCTTCTGATGGGCACGGGGTGGGGTGGGGGCCCGGGTGCCAGCCGCTGCCCTGTTTTGCCCTGCTTTTCTCGGGTCATGCATCCAGAATTTCTCATGTCATATTCCTATGTGCTGGCACCCTGGAGGAAGCATTCAGGTGGTGTTTAGCTTAGACAAAAGAGAAGAAAATGGGATTTATAAAGTTCCCTTACAGATTTGAATCCGCTTTGGCAAATGTATAATTATGCTGTCTTTTCTGCGACATATGTGTTTCTATAATGCGAAGTAGTCTACACAAGGTGAACAAATAGAGAATGATGGCATATGATGTGGACATTGATACATACACAGTTTTCCTGGATCATTGCTGCATCCCAGGAATAGCAGCTAGATTCAAAGTCTGCTAACAGTCAGAGGCAGCAGGACTGGGCACCTTGCTCATTTCATGCTTGTTCTTCCTCATGACTCAGGGGGCCAGGTACCTCAGTCTTAGAAATCATAATTTTGTGATTCTCTCCAGCCCTCGTGCATTTTATCCTAATCTTTATAACTCAGAAGTCCCGGTTGTTCCTTACATTGTTTCTGTCAGGTGATCTTCACAGTTGTACTTGTAAAGATAAAGTCCATTCTGTATTTAACTGGAATTAAATGATTTTGAAGACTCATATATACATTCTTAACATTTTGTTTATTTTTTAAAAAGATTTTATTTATTTATTTGAGAGAGAAAATAAGTGAGAGAGCATGAGTGGGGGTTTGGGGGTGGGGAGGGTCAGAGGGAGAGGGAGAAGCAGATTCTAGGTTGAGCGGGGAGCTCCACACAGGGCTCGATCCCAGGACCCTGGGATCATGACCTGAGCCAAAGGCAGACACTTAACCAACTGAGCCACCCAGATGGCCTGATACTTTTTTTTTTTTTTTAAAGCATTCTGGTGACTGAGTTCTATAGGTTTTGACTGGTCTCCCTACATTGTGTTTTTGGTGTGTATACAGAACTTAGTTTTTCAGGAATACCTATGACATTATAATAGAAACATTTGTACTGACCATAGCTGCATGCCCAGGCTGGAATTCCCCATCATCATCGTAGTGTTGTTCTGCTTCCGGGGATAACCAGGCATAAATAGGCTTAAGAAGTTTGAAGACACATCTAAATCAACAGAAACACAATTTCTTTATGGTCCTCTGAGATTTCCTTAGTGATCCTCCTCCTGCCTGGCCATGTTGCTGTGTCCCACTCTGTCCCACTCCCAGGCATTGCGTGTGTTCGTATCTCTTTCAGGAGTCTGCCCCGACTCCTGGAGCTTCCGTGGTCCAAGATGGCCCGTCTCGGTGTGCTACAGATCGACTTTACCTTTTTGAAAATTTGCTCTAGCTCTCTTCTCTGCCCACAAACCTGAGAGAGAACTTTCTTTTCAATGGACCCCTCCCTCATAGAACTAAGACCTCAGGATTTTACTTTAACATGAGGACTTGGAAAAGTTTCCTCATAGAAACAAACAGCCACCTTACAAATGAGTGTTTGGAACACAACCCATTCATAAATTAGACTCTGTCTGCACACAGATGAAAAGTTCAAAATGCTTTGGCATGGAAAGAACTGTTCAGAAACAATTATGATAAACTCATAAGGCACTTACTTTTTTTGGCACATGGAGCCAAAGTAGGAGGACAGGAACAAATTTAAGTGGAAAAAAAAATAGTTTAGGAGAAGCTAGTGTATCCTTTTGTCTCCCTCACTTTTCTCTTGCACTTTTGGCATCAGATATTTACATATTTAAAACATGCCAGTGAAGATTTGATCCAGTAACAGCCAATACTGAACATTTTTATTTTGTGTTATATGAAACTTCCTTCTCATGTTTATGTAGGTGAACTAGAGACATTCATGATATCATTGGAATTTAAGTTCTAATTAGTACAGAGGGAGATCTATCTTTCTCCCCCATACTTATTTTATATAATAACATATGTATGGTATGTACTCTGTATAGAAAACTTGAAAAATAGAGATAAATATATTAAAGAGTTACCATAATCATCCTATTCAGAGGCAATCAGTGTCAATGTTTTGGTGTGTATTTTTCAATCTCTTTTAAAATCTCATTGAGATTATATTGTCTCTATATTTCCTCATATCATTATGTATGCCTCGCAATGATAATTTTTAATGACCGCCTAACAGTCTAATGAAGTTTTAATAGTCTATACATTGGTTCCATTTTTTTGCTACCATAAAGAATGCAGCAGTCTACATATTCACATAGAAAACATTTTCCTTTTTTGGTTGATTTCCTTAGAACAGATTCCCCTTTTGAGGAATTACTTGGTCGGAGGTTATGAATATGTTAAGGCTCTTGTACCTGTTGGCAGATTGCTCTCAAAGAGGGCCACACAAGGTATAATCCCAGCCACGTGGGTGAGAGCTTCTTAATCACATCTCCTGTTTGAATATCCCTAAATTGTACGGCAAAGATTGGAATAAAAAGATAGGCTTTTCTTCATATGTATTTTTAATGCTCTGTTGAGAGGCATTTTAGGCAGTTGAACATATGTGCAGTGGGGGGGCCGGGGTGGAGGCGCGGCCTTCGTGCTGTCTGCCCTCTACAGAGAGCTTTTTTCACTGCGTCATTCAGCCCAATCTCGTTCTTCATTCACGTTTAAAATCCTCAGGTTTGTTGAAACAGAGGACTTGGTAATTCCCTTTTTTAAAAACAAAAGCTGCAAGACCGCCCATGTGCTTTCTTCCAAGCCCAGGGTCTGGCAGTTGGGGTGTCGAGAGAGCAGTAGTGATCTCTCAGGCAGAGTACTTGGATCGCAGAAGCTGTTTATGTCCCTCTCCCTTCAACTGGCCACACTCTATGTAGCTTTTATTATTCCCAACTCGCCAGCATGTACGGGCAGATTAAAGTCTTCAGACAGAATACTAGGAATCTGTAGTTGGTTACCTAATCTTACTACTTCGCCGGAGACTTGACCAGTGGACGATTCAGTTAACACTGTTCCTCAGATGTAAGGCGACACGCCCGCTGGAGTCCGTAATTAGCACGTATGTATGTGAGTGTTCTCAGCCCTTGGTAGTCCCGTCCTTGGCTTGGAGCTCCATTCTGTGCGCTGTCCCCTCTGCGCAGCATTATCTGATGTAAATACATCAGTCACCTGTGTTGACTTTACAACCATCTTGCAGCCCAGCAAGGCTGGGCTGGGCAGGTGGGGGAGGTATTCTGAAAGGAGAAAGTAGCATAATTTTTCCTTCGAACGGACATGAACAAGTATTTTGTGTATTTTCATGAATAAAATTCCTGGCTGGCTCAGTTGGAAGAGCATGTGACTCTTGATCTCAGGGTCTTGAGTTTGAGCCCCACATTGTGGGTAGAGATTACTTAAAAAAAAAAAATAAAATTACCTATTTTAACATTTAACTCTTTTCTGTGATCTGAAAAGTAACATTTTGTTGAAGAGAAAGAATTCTTGAGAACATCGAAGAAAATTGAAGGGACATGCAGAACACTCTTAGAAGTGAAAAGTCACGGGGTGCCTGGGTGGCTTAGTGGGTTAAGCCTCTGCCTTCAGCTCAGGTCATGATCTCAGGGTCCTGGGATCGAGCCCTACATTGGACTCTTGGCTTAGCAGGGAGCCTGCTTACCCCTCTCTCTCTGCCTTTCTCTCTGCCTACTTGTGATCTGTCTGTCAAATAAATAAATCTTTTAAAATAAAAAAAAAAAGAAATGAAAGGTCATGCTTATAAACCACAGTCATCCAGATAAACTGTTATTTCTACTTTCTGTGGATGTGTTGTATTGTGACAGTGGTAACTACAGTTGCCAGTTTTCAGGAGGCCTAAATTACTGACTATTTCAGATGGATGCAGGCTTTAAAATTAGCCCCTGGATAATACATTTCATTTAAAATGGAACGTAATTGATTTTTATTTTTTTTAAAGCTTGAATTAAGTAGAAAATTAAGGGCCTTTTATAAAAAGATGGTAATAATTTTTTAACTTGGTTGATTACTTAATAGATAATTATTCCTATCCTATTATTATTTTAAAATATTAACTGACATAAAAAGCAGAAAATATTGCATCTTGTTAAGGAAGTCTCCTTAATTCACATTTAAAAGTCACAGACCATTCCAAATAGGCTTTGGGAAGGGTGTTGAGTGAGAACGTAGCCTGTATGACTTTTTCAGTATGAATAAACTAAATGTACTTTTTCATTAATTTCAAAATAAGAACTTTTTAGAATTATGAATATAAATCTTTTATGCTTTCTTTTTAAAGAAAGTACTTTGTTTCCTTATGTGAGAAATTTCTGCAAGAGTTCAAAAAGCTTCATACAGAGTAATATTT